>JAKTVZ010000020.1:0-297307 GCA_030560825.1 Suzukiozyma fluviatilis | reverse complement strand
TAGGTGATGGAACAATCACCTCGACAGTTTCAGTACCACCACTGGAGAATGGTAACGTAGTAGTTTCAGTTTGCGAAACGTCGCTTGTTACGGTAACGGTAGTTACCGGTTGAGTTGGTGATGGCACAATTACTTCAACAGTTTCGGTACCTCCAGAACTAAATGGTAACGTAGTAGTTTCAGTTTGCGAAACATCACTGGTAACAGTAATAGTGGTTACTGGTTGAGTAAGTGATGGAACAATCACTTCAACAGTTTCAGTACTACCACTGGAGAATGGTAAAGTAACAGTTTCAGTTTGGGAAACATCGCTTGTTACAGTAATGGTAGTTACCGGTTGAGTAGGTGATGGAACAATCACTTCAACAGTTACCGTACCACCAGAACTAAATGGTAACGTAGTAGTTTCAGTTTGAGAAACGTCACTTGTTTCAGTAATGGTGGTAGTTGCAGGTGGTACAATCACTTCGATGGTTTGGGTTCCAGTACCGGAGAATGGTAAAGTAGTAGTTGAAGTTTGTGCAACATTACTGGTGGTGGTGATGGTCAATACTGGACAGGTAGGACTAGTAACATTTTGAAATACACCATAAGCAGGATAAGAAAGAAATGATGAGTCGATAACAGTGTTGGTTACCTCACATATGTGATAATCAATGAAGTATACTGATTGAGTACTGTCCCGAGAAATTTGACCGAGAATGGTAGCAGTAATAAATGGACGATATCCTGCTGGAATATTTTGGTAAGCGAAATAGAAGATATTTCCATTACAATATGACGTAAATGTTGTTTCGATCCCTGATAATGGATAATACCAAGCATTTAGTGAATCTGTCATGGCTTGAGTCGTCGATGTACAGTCAATGGTAGCATTTGAATACGCATAAGAACCTAAAGGTGTTTGGTTATTCGGATAACCAGTATACGGACGTTGAAGAACTTGACCATTTACTATTTGAAATCCGATTACACCAGAAGAATACCCTCCTGAACAATTACCAGCTAGAAGATAAGCATCGGCACTTACGAAGTCTTCATTCTCTATAAAAGAAATAATAGCCGATTCTTCTTCTGATCCAGGTTGATTCAGGTTGTTATCAATCAGAATATGTTCAACATAAAATCCACCTGAATAGAATGAGGCAGGGGCTGAAATAGAATTAGAACCGTCGTAAAATGTTACATTTGAATAGATAGTTACATTTTCCGTTGTCAGATCCATTTCGGAAGAAAACATAGAAGCGCATGTCAAATTGTTCGCACTAAGCGCCCAACCAGCACTGAATGATAAAGGTAAACTAATTGTTCCCTGATAGTCCACGTCTGTTTGAAGTCCAGATGCTACTACACAACTCAATTGAGCATCAGGCGAATTGTCAGTACTACTAATGAAGTTACATGTGGCTACGATAGTTGTGCACTGTACCAAATTAAACAGTTGATTAACAGAGACCATCTGTCTCACACAGGGCATTTCTAAACCAAATGTATCACCAGCTTCGGCAGTAGCTCCATTTAAGTTCCAACTCAACGTGACATCCCAATATTGCTGAGGTGCACCTGTCAAATATGGATAGTAAGCATAGTAGTTCTCAACAAAATCAATGTTGGTAAATATACCGTTAATCGAATTCGCCCACACTGTAGTCAACCATAGGAATCCAAATATAAGTAAATGGAACATACTTTGATAGTCATTTTGTAAAAATCAAATAAGTTGGAGATTTGGTGCATTTATATGGTATATGTGATATTGGAATCTAGTTTTGTGTCCAAGAATGGCCAATTGTTGAATAACATAATGCATGTATCAATTTTAATTAGGCTGCAAAAATACAGCTACGTGCATCACCATGTGCATAATATACCCAGATGCATAGATTCGCTTAAGAAAGAAAATATCTAATCATTCCAGTACATACATTCCTGAGTTATATATTCCTATTTTAAGGTAGTGCAATTGAGTTTGGTAGTGGTATTGTCAGAGTACTAAATTAGTCTATGCCAGTTTGAAATACTACAGTCTGTTTCTCAGGAGCATGGAAAGGATATTTATTGCCAATTGTACCGTTCAAAATGTAGTAACCTTAGAAAAGTTGTCAGTGTGTAAATATCCATGCCTCAAGCGTGTAAAGATTCTCCTTGAATGTAAATATTATCTTATTATATGGATTAATCTCAATTTATCTGATATAATTTCCAAAACTACGTTTTGTATTGATGGTAGATCCTGCCTCAAGCGATTAAAGATCAGCGCCTCAAGAGTGTACAGATCTGCACCTCATGCGTAAAAAGATCCGAGCCTCATACCGGTTAATTTCACCGTTCATAATGTAGTAGTCTTAACAAAGTATTCAGGAAAGTAATGATACAGTCGTTTGTGGAATTTACGAAATAACTTCTAACTAATTAAATAGGAGGTTTTAATTGGGACAATTTTTGATTGCTTTAAATTTCTATATTTTCGGTCACTTCAAACTATCCTCATAAAACCTAAGCTTCGTTGAGTACTATACCGGATGGTATATGACTTGACATTGGATGAAATAATTGAGCTAAATTTTATTAGCACAAATATAATAGTGAGTAGCACGATATAATCATTCAGGTCTCGTAAATTATTTATTTTTTGCTCTAGAAACATCCGCTAATGACAGAGAAGTTGTAACTTGAATTGAAACCTTGACAGTTTCAGTATCACCTAAAGAAAATGGCAATTTAGTTATCCACGTCACTAGCTACAATAGTAGTAGGTACTGGTGGTAGAGTATGAACATTCACTTCAATTGTTATATAACCACCTAACAAAAATGGTATGTGGTAGTTTCGGAACCTGTAATGTCGCTGGGGCTACAGTGATAGTGGTAGTATATGTAATATAATAATATGGTACATGAGGTATTTGAGAACAAATTGGACATAACCATGGCCTTCTAGAAGCTGGGGTAGCTCCTAAGTATAAAATTCAAGAATTACTGTAAGCTCCACCACCGTTTCGAGTATAATTAGCAGTACCTATCAGCATTAGGTTGATATTATATGATATTAAAGTTTAATAACCCCATCGACTAAGACAGTCAAAGTATCACCTGAGTATCTAAAACTAGTAATGGTGGTGTCGAACACAATAGTATTACCGTTACAAAAACTAGCAATAGAAACATGACAATTTTGCGATTGGTGATCAATTCTATTGTACTTGTACTTAAGAATATAATTGGAATATATGGTTCCCAGCGAATGAGGCCAAAATACAATGTTTAACCCTACATCGTAACAACCAGTTCCAATAATGTTCGGATGATTGTTAAAATCCATCTTATACAAGTACCCTATTCCATTGTTGGTAAAAGTTCACCATTAGTACCAATATTGCAAGCTTGTCCATGAATCGGTTCTAATTGGTAATATAAGTTATTAATTAATGTGCCACTAGATTTCATTTAAAAAAGCTTCCACCAGTAACACCATCCCCTGTAAACCAATTCCCGCTTTAGGACGGAAGTTTCTTCCAACCGATAATATGAATAATCATTTCAATAATCATTGAAAACAATGTACCAGATTTGTACAAAGAAACGAAGATGTGTTTCCGAGACACAACTGGAGCCCATCGCTTACTGGCTGCGAAATGTCAGCAATTAAGCAATAGAAAATTTTATGATAATCAAGTATTCATTGTTTGGTAAAAAAGTCTTCGACTTCAGATGTTCGAAATTTTCTATTTTATTCAATATATTGAGATATTCTTGCCATATAATAATATACGTTATATCTTTATTTTGTACTTGTGTTGTGGAACAATAATGAAACTAGAATAAGACGCATTTACAATCTACCGTCTATATTCCATGTAGTTTGCATATATACATATGCAAACGTCAATGCAATAATACTTCTACCTGCATTAGTACCACCATGTGCATACCCATATGCGTAGATATAGAATCTAAAGCTGCAAAAATACAGCTACCTGCATACATGTCACCATGTACATAAATATACACAGTTGCATAGATTCGTTTAAGAAAGAAAATATTTAATCTTTCCAGTACCTGAGTTATATATTCCTACTTCCACGTATTTTTGTCGTAGGGTATGCGTTAGCTGTTGAAAAACAGAAGCTTGCGTTGAACATAAAAGATTGATATCGATTTGTTGACTATATTGAATGTTACAATGTGCTTAGTAAATAATGAAAGAATTTAACATATATTAGAATTAAGCATGAATATCTATGGGATGAGGATTCAGAGATAAGGCTTTCAATCTAAATTCATTGTAAAGGGGGTTTGGTCTAGAATTGTAGAGCTACATAATTATTTAAAAATGACTGTAGAACAATTGTTATCAGGGTTAATGTAGATTAAGATTTATGTACAGTGTACTTGCAGATCTGAACAAATATTTCAACAAATGCTTCGTCAAATATGACATATAGATTCACGCATCCGTTTTGAGCTGCCAAGGTGATTTACAGTGTTTCCATTGTAGAGAAAATAAAATATTCTAAATTGTAATCGAAAACTTTTAAAATTAATAATTTGCTATTCGAGTAAATGATTTTACTACTTCGATTTAGAATACGAGATCTAAAATTAATATAAATATTAATTAATATTATACAACCTAACTAAACCCATATCCTTCCTATTTATGTAATGCGGAGTATTATTATTACTTCTAAACCATCTTTGCAAATAATGTTCTCAAAATATTTTTCTTTTCTTACAAAAATAAATGTATTTTACTTTTAACTTATTTTTTCAATTGGGCATTTAGAAAATAGATGAAATATGCTATACTTTACAATTTGGGATATCTGAACCGGGCCATAATGGGTGCCCTCGATGTAACAACTGCAATCCGCAAGTTTTCTTTTTTGCAGGAATTCATATTTAGCTCTTCTACCAAGAATTACTATATTCTTTTATTTCATCATAATACTATAATTATGAGGATATTGGAAATCTAGATTCAACCCATTCTATACTATACAAGTAATCTTCAATTTGCATTAAAAAATGGGTTCTATAAAGTTGGCTACAGTAATGCTAGTGCCTTTGCTCACGAATCTACCTTTGCGCTCCTGACGGGTACAAGTACGATTTGGTTCACCGATATGAATTTGAAAGTCTTGCTAATTTATTTGCACTGGTAAACAGGCTGTAGCAAAATTTGTATCGGTATTTGCATCTATTTGCATCCTGCCATCCCAGGTAAATTGATCTTGTGGGATTGTTACTTATAATAATTGATTGTTCTTCTTTCATCTTAAGGTGGTGGTACAATTGAGTTTTGTAGTGGTATTGTCAGAGTACTAAATTAGTCTATGCCAGTTTGAAATACTGTTTCTAAGGAGCATGGAAAGGATATTTATTGCCAATTGTACCGTTCAAAATGTAGTAACCTTAGAAAAGTTGTCAGTGTGTAAATATCCATACCTCAACCGTGTAAAAATTCTCCTTGAATGTAAATATTATCTGATTATATAAATCTCGAGTTATCTTATATAATTTCCGGAATTTTATGCATCGTCGATTTATCCATGCATCAAGAGTGTAAAGGTACTAAAATACAAATAATGATATTTTGCGGTTCATTAGAATTTTGCTATGCATTTTCGAAGAGAGTGAACGTGTACTGTAACATTTAAAAAATATCCCAATATCGTATGCATCACTTGCATATTTAAGAATCTATAAATCTGTAAATAAAAATCAATAAGCCTAACCTTATAGAACTTGTAATGTTTGTGGTAGACTTCAGGTGAATAAGCTGAATTTGACTTCTAACTTTAATGTGAGCGTAAAGATACCAGACTTTAATTGATAGTACATTATTCGGTTATCTCCTGCACCCTTGAAGTTTTCCTGTTCTGATAAGCATATCTAATAAAATCTACGAAGGCGTAATGAATAAGTTGCCAGCATGTAAGCATCATTTTCGAATCCGTAGGCATCGCAAAAAATAATTGGAACGGATTTGCATGTTCAGGTATTGCATTTTCAAAAATTCTGGTAAAATCCCCCAAGGTAGAACATGAAATAGAAAGAAATATGTTCCAAATTACTTTTGTAAAATGCAATGTTTCTTTTAGTTCGCATTTGACCTGAGATAGTCAGATATTTGAAATTTTCTAAGTAAATTCCAAAGGAATAGAATTTAATCTTGCCAATTAGCTAACAAGAATTACATTGTATTACTCTCAGTGTAGAGAATATGCATGCACCATTAAGAAGACTTGCATAATAAATTGATACCAATCACTGGATAATTCCCAGACTTTTCTGGTAGCAATATTCCTTAAAAATTAGAGGCTGAGAATGTTCACCATGTATAAGATACAAATGCTTACAGTAAAGTTAAATTTTAAGTTTGAAGAATATAAGCTTATGACGTTTACTTTCTCCGCTTTGAAATATCTTGCTATATTCAATATCATAAAAAAAACGACAACAAGGATTTCATAGATTTTTCAGCGAATGGGATATAGTACTATTATATGAATAAAAGTTGATTATACTCATGAAATATTGTGAATATGAACATAGTCTTTAACAATTCGTCACTTGTCCTTTTTTGAAAACTTATTACTTCATTAATTGGATTGGTATATTTTAGTTTTATGGCGCTGGTACAGATCTTTCGGAATGTTTGAACTTTGTAAACTATAATCCCGCTAATATCTATGTGATCTTACTGTAATTAATTTGTTAAACTCGCTAATTAGAAAACATCCTGCCTATATTGTACGCATCGTAGTTGGGCTGTTTTTACTCTTATGGTTTCGAATCCAACTCAATGTGATTTTGCATCATCAATATTTTGACATCTAATTTACGATGTTATTCCATTCTTTCATCTCTTACTATTTGTGATTATGTTTTTCTTGTGGTCATTAATTTTATACCACGTTAAGTTGGATTTATTCTGCTTTTGCAGAGTTCTTGGATTTGCAACTAGAATCAATTGGTCACAGAATATAATTCAAATTCATGTACCTCTAAATTCTTTCAAATCTTTGTAACAATTACACAAGTTTCATTCAACTTAATATTAGCATCAATTCTTTTTTCGTGAAGACATCCGGTGGTTCTAAAAAAACTTTTATAGTTATTATCTTAGTTCTTTATTTTGCTATTGTATTATTGCCGCCACTGCGATATTTTGTCACTTTGATCTACTTTCGGTTTCTATTTTCAATAAATATTGGCGTTGTGAGATCTCAATAACTTTTCAAGTTATAATTTATTTTTATATTTAAAGTATTATTGGTTTTCCCGTTTGCACTCTAACAGTTGAAGATGACGATCTATAGACTTACGAGAAATGGTGGATAAAATAGCTTTTCGCCATTGCTTTTCACCATTGAATTATTCCAGATAAAAATGCAGTTTAAAATGGCGAAAAGACTTCTATAAAAAGGAATGATGATTATCGTCATGCTGTTAGAGTTAATGATGCTACTCATCATCACTTCAATATGGCTGATGGTTTGACAAATTAACCGGGTGATCTCGTTTATAATACTATATGGATACTTGCGATATATCTGCCATTGTAGATGTTCTTTGCACTCGGAGGAAGTCAATGACTGAAGTTACGTTTCCTCCCCAGTCAGCATGAATCAATGCTTGAAGAGGTGGACTCGCAAATTATGGTTAAATTATTTTTAAAGATCCATGCCTCAAGGGTGTAAAGATCCGTACCTCAACCGTTGCCTTACAAAACCGCATATCTCATTATGCCATATTTAATTTCACGACGAAAATTACAAATGAGAAAACAAAATATTCCCCCATTCATAACATTATATCTCCCAACGAGGAGAGATATATCTGCCTTAAATTAATAGTTGCACCAACAAGTCAAGAGTAAACGATACAGATGAGAGTGATGATATACATGCGACCTGTACGGCAAGAAAAATAGCATTCCAGTAATTTTATGAATGAAGTGTATTATTGGGCAAGGTTGCAACAAACAAAATATCGTGAGAGCGAAACCGGGCCTTGTTGCGCACTTTGCAACTTCCCCACTACCCAAAGAGTATTCCGCGTGCGAAAAACGGCTAATCTGTTTCCTTGCCCTTATTATGTCTATTAATCATCTATACTCTATCATCACACATGCACTACTTCAATTGTGCTTGCACGACCTAAATAACCTTTGCCTGGTCTGAATTGCGAGAGAATTTCTGCAATTCTGTGCGTCAGGCTTATATTCATTTTTGTTCCAGTTCTAAACACGTGATAATCGAGAATCATGTTAACTATACGGTGTTCAAGGTAAAGAGCCTTATTTATTCAAGGATAAAGATAGTCAATTGGATACTTTTAAATAGATATTTATATTTATTGAGAATTTCTTTGAAATAGGTTCGTATTCCATTGTTATCGTGTTGCAATAGCAGACTTATTCGAATAAGACTATTTATAGAAATATTTGCTTACTAAGTTTAAATCTCGAAACGTCTCACAGCATGAAGCTTGATATCGAATTATATCCGCATTTGAGGACCCTGTAGAACACTGCCCAAATCCGAACTGCAGACTATCTTACTCTCTCTATATTTCCTATATATACAGTGGAAATCGAATTGATGAATTCAACTCGGGGAGCAGAATCAACATAAAGCTTTGCATTGTTCAATACATTGAACCTGCCCGTGGTCTTCGTAATAGTTTTACTTTTGGTCCAGCTTCATTCCTTCAATACAACTTTTGTGTTTTGTTTTTTACGCGAACCTTGTTGAGCAATTTTAAGCGGGAGAATATTTTTTATCAAGGTAAGCCTAATAATAAAGAGAACAATTAGTGAATATTTTATAGGCTTTGAAAAAACAATAACTATTCAGTACTTGTAGCTGTCAAGACCATAACCAATTTCAGAACTTAAAGAATAGCATCTTAATCCCGTTTCTTAAATTTTGTGGCTATGCAGACTTGAAAGTAGAACTAATTGCTTCCAAGTAATTAAATGTATAGTACTTGGTGCAATACAACGTATTCAATTTGCGATGTTAGAAACTTGCAGCAG
The DNA here is from genome assembly GCA_030560825.1 of Suzukiozyma fluviatilis. Classification (NCBI taxonomy): domain Eukaryota; kingdom Fungi; phylum Ascomycota; class Pichiomycetes; order Serinales; family Debaryomycetaceae; genus Suzukiozyma; species Suzukiozyma fluviatilis. The sequence continues at coordinate 288,262 of JAKTVZ010000020.1, read as the reverse complement.
AGAAGAATAATGATAGCTTACAGGTACAAAAAATAAACACGTATTATCAAAAGCCGATCAATGTATGGCTCTCTTGCACAATCATATCTAGAGTATGTTTTTGGTTCTTATCCTAAGATAATAGAAGATAAACAATTTACTATAAATAAGTACATTTTTCACGACATATTCATTTAATTTACAAGACACATCAATCAGAGCAAATTTCCAAATAATTTGTGATTTGCAATAAAAATAATTTATATTTAAGGGTTCTCAACGACAAAATGGGGGTTAGATTCGCAGATGGAGCAATAAGCGTTTTTGAATGCCATTACGAAAATGGTGTAGCAATTGATGACTTGCAGATAATTACTAAATCGAAAAATGTTGAAATTAGATCGTACGGCAAAACTAAGGATCAAGCTAACAAGAACCACGCTGATGAAACTAATGGAGAACAACTTGGAGGGTTAGAACCACTTGACAATTTGGTTAACACAAAAATTGTTTATGGTTATCCATCATTATTGACTATCCATGTAGACTTAGTTCGCGACGGGAAATGTCTGCGTATTGGTACTATTGAAATTATAAGCAGTGATACGTTAAATGATGAGAAGGCAACGAAAAATTTTGTGTTAGACTTAATAGAGTTACATGTAGCTGAGTTAGAGAAACCAAATTCTGTCTTGGAGTTAGTTGACAAGCAAGGTAAATTGTCAGCTATAATTTTATTCGAATAACTATTGTAAGTGTTAGTTTACAGTCACATTTAAGAATAAAAATATGTTGATCTTGATTGAAGTAAAGATTTGTCTACGTAGCTGGTTTATTAGAAGTTACAAAGGGTGAGCAATTAGGTACCATATGATTCAAGTAACTTGTTGAAGTGAGGAAACATAAAACCATGGAGTATATTATACAATGCAGTTTTAGTTAATAATCACCTGAATGTTGGGAATGGCATCCACAATTACTATATTTCGGATAATAGAATTATTCTAGATAACAAAAAGAACGATCTAAATTACCCTCCAAATTTACAAAGTTGTTCTTGTAAATCTAATTTCTGTGCAGCCAACACCAATATCTAATCTTGTTTCACGATATATATATCTTAATAGTACACAATTCGTATTTTTTGTTGCATAGTATTTTGCAATCTTATTTCCTATTTGCTTGTCTGCTATTTATCTTGTAAATTATCATCCTACGTAAATGCGAAGTAAATCATTTCTTGGGAAGATTTAATACTATCTTGACTGTTATGTTATCCAGGAACACATAATTCCAGTTTTGTCCTCGTACAGTAGGTTTTCTTGAAATATTAGTAAAATAATCAACAATCTTTTGGCTGTAGCAATAACTAATGATATAATGTAAATGAAGCTTAGAATCGGTTGAATCCAAATTAAAACTATCGTATCATCTGCTACATATGCAGATATACCGATTTCACTAATCAGATTGTTCTAGAAAATCAAAGTACAATATCAATAATAATCTCACGGTAATGAAATATTGCTGCGTTTGAAAGAGAGGGAAATAACTGGTTTTGAAAAGTACACCAATTTACCAATGGGCTCCTCTTTTTCAAGTTAACGACTTTAAATCTCCAATTCTGCATCGGTGGGGGGAATCTATCATGTAGTTTTACTATTTGCGCATGTATTCATATAGGGTACGATTCAGCGCAATATTGAGAATAAGAAGGGTTTTCAATTATAGATTTAGTTTTTGGAAAAGTTGCAATCCTCGGTTAAAACAAATCTAAGCAGATGAAACTTTTCGTAAAGGTATAAATGAATATACTATTAATTCTAGAGGTACTAAAATCAAAGTAGGAAATGACCCCGAAGACAAATTGCCAATTCAGCTGTCAATCGACCAAAGTTATTATTCACACGAGACTAATATTAATTGGTCATATTCTCCTCATGACCTTGATCTCGTATATATACAGTTAGCAGAGTTAAAGTAGACTCGGTTGAAAATAACATATTTTACAGCTGATTTGTTTCACATTGGTTGGGAACTATACTATAGTTTACATTTGTAGAATTCTAATTCTATGTACGTAAGCTATACAATTGATTAATTTAGTCTCTACTCTCAGGAACTTTTGAAAGTGTATAAAAGAATATTGTTCTTTAGCCTACGAGACAGGTATCACTGGACCTCTCAATTGTTTCGTTCTCATATTAACTTAATTTCTACATCTCCTTTTGGAAGCTATGTCGGCCCGATCATGCCGACCAAACAAAGAAGACACCATTATTTTTTAGAGAAATATTTTATACTTTTATGTGTAGGACGGTGTTTTGACAGACAATATGACGTCAGTGACAGGTATCGAAGTATTTTGGTGTGGTCCTTCGTTATACCTTTGTTGGACCCTACTTGTTATGTGCTTCCTATGTGTATGAATTACCAGCACGAAGTTGTTCATTCATATGGAAATGATAAATTTTCGGAAATTTAAATACAAATCCGAAAACGCATCTAACAATGAAGCGCGAATTCTACAACCTCGGCAAAATAAACCTAAGAGCAAACCAAGAAAACTACAATTGAATCGCATATCAGAGATATTTGGTTTTTATTGAGCTGAATTCCCTGTAATATTAGAACTTGTAATTACTAAAGGTTGAGGTTCTTACTTGATACCCAATACAATACTAAATAGAATTAGTAGTTTTCTTAATATGCAATGAAATGCTGTAAGTGTGTAAGTGTACAAAACAAAAATGGCAAATGAGGGTTTAATTTAATTTTCTCACTATACATAGAATAGTTAAGTCGTTGTATAAGATTGTTAGAATATTGGGCTTTCGATGGAAAGACTTAGAGTATCCTGTCGCGATTATTTGCGTTCTTTATCATAGTTTTCTAATTTATTTTTTCAGAGTTATGTTTCCTACCTTTTAAGCCCCCAAATTTGGTTTTTGTTCAAGTGGCACTAATAATTCACCCCCGGGAGGTGGGCAACAATAACCAAAGTAGAGTGACAATCCTCACTCTGAAAATATTAATGTTGTGCCGAAATTCTTATAATGGATGGTATCTATTGTGGATGTCAACTGTTGCCTCACTTTGGACTTACGTCTTCTGATGTAAAGAAATCTCCAATGACTTGAAAGTGGAGCTAAATATAACCAAAGACCTGCCTTCTGTCTATTTCTTTGATTTACTGAAATACATAATGAGAAACATATTATTTGATCAATTGCTTGGAATACAGTAGTTTTGAAATGCACTTTATGGTCTGATAAACTATGGCGCAAGTCTATTGAATTGCCAGTTTAGGGTAATCTGCTTTCTTGAGCCGTATGTAACTTTGGCACAGCCAGATAAGACAGGACTACATTGAACTTTATCACTGAAATTTAGCACCCTGAGCAATCGGTTAGAAGTACGGTAATTGAGCCATGCAATCCTGTATGTATTCTTTTATTTTTTGATAGATAGGCGATTTCCATTGTAAAAAATATCTCAAATAAAGCAGACCAAGAAAAAAAGAGGTGTCAAAATGCAGCCAATACAATTTGCTTCATAGGTAATCATTTTGTTCTGTCTATGCTCAAATATTGTTAATCCTTAGGCAATCGCAAAATCTGAATCTTTTTAAGGTAACTTCAGCAGTAATCATGTCTTCTAGTAAAGGTGCCCTTAAAGCCACATATTTTGTCTCCGTTTAAAAAAGGTTTGATGCCTATCATTAATGCAAGAGAATCATATTGTTCCTTATGCAGAGTTACCTTGACAATACATTTACAAAGTACTAATTGTGGACAATTATGCACATAATTCTAATTGTGGATGGCTTCAATAATCTAGCAGAAAATATTCCACTGAAATTAGAAGGGCCGTATTGGAAACGGCATAAAATTTAGCTACAAATGATAAGCTAGATAGGAAAGCAATTTCCCTTCTGGAGTTTATAAATTAACATCGTATCTCACCGCAATCTTGACAAGAATTTTGGAATAATAGAATCTGACACCTTTGCTGTAGTTATTTCTATAAAATTTTCTATATTTTGCAGCTATGGCTTTCGGCGTTGAGAAAAACAATGAAGCAGTAAATATTGAGCCAGCAATAACACAGACTGAAGAGCTTGTCAATGTTGTTTCTTTGCAAGCTCAACAAAGTTTTGTAGACAATAAACAAGAAGTAAATTTGGATGCTATTTTATCAAACCCCGTGTCTTTAAATGAAGTTGGGAACCTGTTTACCGCAGATGAAAAGAGATACATCTTGGATAAATTAGGGTTTGAAGGTCTTGAAAGTGATGCTGATATTCCTTTTACCGCTACATTTATGATTGTGCAAATTGAAAATTTCAGTCTTGATGATGCTTACAAAGTAATGAAAGAAACTTTGGTGGAACATGATGGTGATATTAACTTTCCTGGTGCTCTAGAAGATACTTTCAGGAAATATATTAGGTTGTATGAAACTTCTTCGGAAACGAAGGATAAGTTGAGCGAAGCTCTTGGACCTGAGGTACCTAAGAAGGTTAATCACGACTCTAAACCTTTCGAACTGACTATCAAGAAATTCTTTGGATCTAAGAAGGAAAAGTTGGATGACTTTGCATCGGATGAGAAGAAAAACTCAGATGAATATTTCAATACAAATGAAAAGGCAACTAGTTCTGATTCCGTTGATGAGTTCTCTCTTGACTGGAGGTTTCTTGCTAGAGTGGAAGCTGGAATTGTTGCTTTCTGGTCTCCCTACCCAGAAGTTCGTGCAGTCACTTTCCCTTATGATGACCCTAACGAAAGATGTGAAACTTTCAGAGCATATTTGATCTCAGTTATTTGGCAATGTATTGGTACTTTTATCAATACTTATTTCGCAGCTAGACAACCTCCTATTACTTTCAGTGCTAACATTGGTCAAGTGTTTATCTATCCATGTGGGTTATTTGTCGCCCTTGCTTTCCCTAAGTGGAAGATTCCATTAGGATTTGGTTACCTGATTGACCTTAATCCTGGTCCATGGACTTACAAAGAACAAATGTTTGCCAGTTTAATCTATTTTGTAGCTGGGTTGCAAAATGGTATTTATAAGATTATTTTCGTCCAGAAGGCTCCTAATTTGTTGTATACCAGTTGGGATACTTGGGGCTATCAAATTTTATTAGGTATTTCGTCTTCTTATATGGGTTTTGGAATTGCCGGATTAATGAGATCGTTGTATGTTTACCCAGTCAAGGCAATGTGGCCAACTATGTTACCAACTGTTGCAGTGAATGATGCTTTGATGGCTCCAGAAAAGAAGGAGAATATTAACGGTTGGAAGATTTCTAGATATGGTTTCTTCTTCGTTACCTTTGTATTTTCATTCCTTTATTACTGGTTCCCAGATTATATTTTCCAAGCTTTGAGTTCTTTCAGTTGGCTTTCCTGGATTAGACCAAACAATTTGGATCTTGATGTTATCACAGGATTCAATGCTGGTTTGGGTCTTAACCCATTCCCTTCGTTTGATTTCAATATCTTGTTATTCCTGGCTCCTTTAGCTGCACCATTCTATTCTACCATTCTTACCTTTGTTGGTGTGTGCATATCATTCTTTGCTATTATTGGAATGTGGTATACCAATTATAAGTGGACTGGATATTTACCTGTGAACTCACAAAGTTTGTTCGATAACACTGGTAACGTATACAACGTCAGTAGAGTCGTAGATGAAAATAAACGGTTCGACAAGGAATCGTATGCACAGTACAGTCCACCATTCTATTCTGCCGGTTTGCTTATGACGTACGGTGCTAGTTTTGCTGCTGTTCCAATGACTGTTTTTTATGTGATTGGGGTTTACTACAAACAATTGTGGGAAGGGCTTGTTATTGTGAAGAAAGTTTTATTTTCCAGAAAAGGTTCTTCGTTCAAGAACTTCGATGACCCATTCTGCAGAATGAACTCTTCATACAAAGAAGTTCCAGAATGGTGGTTCCTTGTCGTCTTGGTTATTTCGATTGTGTTGGCTATTGTCTGTGTCGAGATATATCCAACTCAAACTCCAGTTTGGACAATTTTCTTTTCGCTTGCTTTCAACACTATTTTCATGGTTCCATTTTTACAAGTTTATTCAACCACTGGTGCCTATATTTCTTTGACAACTGTTATCGAATTGATTATTGGTTACGCTGTTCGTGGGAATGGTATTTCGATTTTAATTGGTTCCCTTTTTGGTTATTCGATTGATGAACAAGCACAAAATTATATTACCAATCAAAAGATTGCCCATTATGCAAAAGTTCCTCCACAAGCTATGTTCCGTGGTCAACTTTTTACAACTTTCATTAATATTATTATTACCATTGCTGTTGTTAATTGGCAAGCAAACTTCCCTAATATTTGTACTGCAGATCAAGAAAACAAATTTTCTTGCCCAACAGCCAGAGCTGCTTACAATACTGCCATCAGTTGGGGTGTTATTGGCCCTTACAGAGTTATCGGGGAACTTTATCCTATTCTTAAATGGTCCTTCTTGATTGGATTTTTGGTTGCAATTCCATTTGTTTTACTTAAATGGTATGGTCCAAAGAAATTAACTAAATTCGTCCATCCAATTGTTATGATTCAAGGTATGACTATTTGGGCCCCATATAATATGTCTTATTATATTGGAGGTGTCTACTTCGCTATATTTTTTATGAAGTACCTTAAAGACCGTTATACTGCATGGTGGTCTAAATATAACTATCTTTTCTATGCCGGTATCCAAGCTGGAATTGCCTTTTCGTCAATTATTATCTTCTTCACAGTTTATTATCATCCCAAGGATATTAATTGGTGGGGAAACGATGTTGTCGAATATGGAATTGAAGGTGATGGAGGTATGGGACGTTTGGATCCTACTACAGATCCAGATGGATACTTCGGTCCAAGAATAGGTGAATTTTATTGAGCACTTTTTTTGATTTATATTATGTATAGGTTGTGTATTGTTCAATATTAATATCTTAATTTATTGCTCGTCTAGTCTCATTTTCTATTGTTGTCATTTAGCAATATTTTAGATCTCATGAAGAGCATAGTAACTATTAATTATATTCAAGATTCAATTCGCATCATCAATCTTTGTCTACAGGAATGTGGTATTCTCCCTGCATAGACTTTTCAAATATTTTCCTGCAGCTTCCGCTATCGTCTGCAACATTGTAGAGATTCATCTAATGCATTGACTATTATCCAAATCTATTGTTCGCTAACGGTTCCAATTGTTAGAGTCACGTTAGAAAATATTTTTGTATATCAACAGATTCTACGAATATTGAACTAGCGTTTCAAAGTTGTTTCAATTAAATAGATGAAGCAAGAACCATTGATCAAATAAATAGTAATCCACTGTTTCAGCGTGTCTTTCATAGATCTTCCCTTTCGGATCATCGATATCTAGTAAATCAGATAAATATATGCTGTACATCTAGAACATGTTGTGTATAAATTGTGCATTCGGGGTCCTTATGTATACCCAAAATGCTCAGAACCCGACTAAATTTCATTTTGAAAGTCATGACATTGGTCTACCTCCAGGAGAAGACGATTTAGAGTAACCAGAGCGTAATATTCTAAAGGATATTTGCATTTCTATATTTTTTATATTCATTCCAAAATTCTCGTTTTTTTCCGTTCTGAGGCAATATGGGGCTTTACTTCAGGGTTTTGAAGTACAATGCTTTAATTAATATACACTTGGGTAGCTTATAAGGTTTATGGAGAGAAATTGTAGTGGTCGTTTTTCTAATATCATTTCACTACAGTCTACTAAACGAACCATTGCTAAATTTCGCCTAAGAAACCTATTTAGATAGAAAATGCCAAGAAGGTAACACAATGGGTGTTTTGTTTTTCATGTGTAATGATATAATAGGATCGCCAGTCATTGAAATTGCTCGTAAATGAAACTTTAGTTTGTAATTGCAAAATTGTTAAACCTAAAACCCGAACCGGATTATAAAGTTATTGCCTGCATATTATGTGTTGCAAAACATGTTGGCCACTTATTTGAGTTTGCAGTTTGCTTAATTCGGAAGTCTTTCCAAACGGTAATGTAGTAACCATTTAGTTAACCTGTAAATCAAGAATTATCTGATTGCTGTAAACGTAATTCACATTTATTTTAAAAAAAAATACTTCAAAAATATACAAATTCTAAACTTAGATCATTAATGGTAAAGCAGCAACTAATGCAATAGCACCAATAGCAGATTTTGGAGCATTGTTAGCTTGTTCAACAGCTGGAGCAGAAGAGTGCGAAGCAGAAGCAGATGCTGAAGCTTTGACAGAGGAAGTCTTGGCAGTAGTAACTGAAGCATTAGCGGAGGAAACAGCGGAGGAAACAGCAGCTTTAGAACTAGAAGAACCGGAAACAGCAGCTGCGGCACTAGAAGAGGAAACATGAGCTGGAACGCTAGAAGATTCAACATGAGCTGGAGCACTAGAAGATTGAGCAACTGGAGCTGGAGCACTAGAAGAATGAGCAACTGGAGCAGAAGAGGTGATTGGGTCAACTGGAGCAGAAGAGGTGGTTGGGGCAATTGGAGCTGGAGCAGAAGAGGTGGTTGGGTCAACTGGAGCTGGAGCAGAAGAAGTAGTTGGTGCGACAGGTTCTGGAGCAGAAGAAGTAGCTGGGGTGGTAGCTGCAGGAGCAGAAGAAGTGGCTTCTGGGGTAGTAGTTGCTGGAGTTTCCTTAACGTTGATAGCGTTTGAAATAGAAGTCGAATAGTTTGGTGGCATTGCCCAGGTGTTAGCACCGACTCTGTTACACATGGAAACAATTGCAGAGGAGGCTTGAGCAACTTCACTCCCACCACACTTGTCAACTAAACAACCAGCAACTAAAGCGTTCCAGTTTGGCATAACACAGAAACAACCGGAATCGAAATCAGGACAAGGAGTTGGGTTTTGGAAACCAACACATTGCTTAGCACAATCTGGAATGTAATCATAAATTGGGTCTGCGAATCCATTAATAGTGTAAGACTTTGGAACTTTTGGATAAGTGTTGAAGTCTGCTAAAGCGACAGAAGCTAAAACGAGAGAATTTAAAACGAAAGTGGACTTCATTGTTGATAAGATTAATAAAACTAACTAGTAGATACTTAAAGATAAAAATCAGTGGATGAATGAACGAAATCAATTCGTATTTATAGTCCAAATTATAAGTTGGTACTATCTAATCCATCTAAAAAAATACTAAAAAAATCATTCAAGCCTTCAAAAAATAAAATCATTCATAACAATAACAATTTACGGTCAAATCTGAACAAAAAAATTCCTTAAGGTCATTACTTCTATAAAAATTTTATCATTTTGGCCAATTGGTTCACTGGAAGGCATTTCGAACTTCGGATATGCAACGAGGTTAATATCCACTGCTACGAAAAAGAACCAGGCGAGAATAATATGCAGTATTTATGCGTCTATATTAAAAATTGGCTACCAAGCAATATGCACCTCTTCAATTATTTAACCGAAATCCCAAGGATGGTAAACTGAGATATGGAACTGTTTGCTCATAGTACATTTCAGTCATATTATTAACGACAAACACTTGAATGTTCCTATTGCGTACTATAGTAACAAGAAATTATGGGAAAATTCCGTTCAAGTACGGGGTATGCCTCATGCGTGTAGTGTATATTCCCGTTTTATGAATGGAAATTATTTTTATCTGATAATTTGTATGCAGCTGATGGAAAAGATAAAATTTTAGCTTTTCATCTTGGCAAATGTTGCATGATTGCAACCATGAAAAAATGTCCCGGATCGAGTATTATAGTTGGACTTTGAATCTGTTGGCTTAAATTTTCCGATAACTCCTTGATTTCTTGGATCATCCTTGACAAAAAATCTTAATTAGAACAAACTTGCAGCAATTAATTGCGCCAGTTAAATTACTAAAACTAAGTACTATTACCTGGTTTTAGCTTGAATATTTTTCTTCACTAATTTGAAGCAATTTTCAGTAAGTAGCTTTCTGTTTTATTGACTTACAAAATGGCTATCGCTTACGAGGATATATACTTTGTTGAAAAGGAGAGGAATGTAAAATATCAGTGGTTGATGTTCGTTGTTGCTATACTCGTGTTTATTTTCCATGGAGTATTGTTTCACTGGTTGCCTGGCTACTTCAGATCTAAAAGAGATTTATCGCTTCGGTATAAACCATATTTTAAATTTCTTAAAATTTGGGAATCTTGGACTGGTTGTTTCTGCTTTAAAACTAGATGGGGGAAATGGTATTATCAACCAAGTTTGGTTTTGTTGGCTAGTTGCTACATAGGTATCGCAGTTGCCTTTTGTTTTCTTGAAACAAAAGATATCGAGTACGAACCTCATTATTATATAGTAGGCAAACGTATTTCTAGAGTAGCTATGGGGAACTTAATACCGTTATTTCTTTGTATAATGAAGAGTGACTTAGTTTCAGCGGTTTCGGGTTTACAACATGATAGAATTACTTTCTTACACAAATGGTTAGGTAGGTTCATGTGGTTATTAATCACCATCCATTTCGTACTTTCTTGTATTTATTGGTTAGGGATGCAATTCGATATCATGCTTCAAATCCCACCGCAAATCTTCGGTATGATGTCCTACGGGTGTATGTTCTTTCTTACTTGGGGTAGTATGAAGTTCATCCGAAGTTGGGCTTTTGATTTCTTCTTGGCCCAACATAGAGTGTTCAATTTCATTATGCTTCTTATGGCATTTTTCCATAATCCAGGAAATAAGGCTGTTGTATTAATAGCAGTTCACAGTCTTGTGGTTGATAGAATTGTTGGTAGAGTTATTGGTTTTCTTCACAAGAAGTATTCGCCAACAAAAGGAGTGGCAGAATTCGAAATTGTGGATGAAGGTACTATGGTCGTCACTTATCCTATGAAAGTAACTCCAGAGAACTGGTGGTCTCAATACTTACCTAAAGTATACAATTGGAAACCAGGTCAGCATGTTTATCTTAATGTTTGGAAGGTCAGCAAATTCCAATATCATCCGTTCACTATCTGTAGTTTGCCTGAATCTGGTAATATAACCTTAGTTATCAGAAAGCAAAATGGTTTCACTAAAAAGCTCTTCCAAAAGCTACAAAAGCTAAAAGAAGAGGACCCTGAAACCCCATTGCAAATGAAGGCTTCCATCGCCGGACCTGTAGGTGGAAAACACCAATCACTCTTGCATTTCGATACTGCATTATTTTTTGCAGCCGGTGCGGGTGCATCATACACTTTCCCAGTAGCTTTAGACTTGGTGAAACAAATAAAGCACCGTGATTCCATCGGTGATCATTTACATAGACCTGAAAAAGCGTTAATAAGATTCGTTTGGGTGATTAGAAAGAAAAGCAACTTGCTTTGGTTCAAAAACATCTTGCGACAATTTTTACCTTACACCAGAGAGAAATTGATCTCGTTGGAAGTGTACATTACCCAAGAAGTACTGGAAACCGAAGTAATTGCATCTTCAAACCAAATTTCAGGAAGTTCATCTGATCAGAGTAGTAAAGATGGTTTGATGGAGTATGATTCTAAGTTTGATTCCTCATTTTCAAAAAAGACTGATGGGATTGATGTATTTGATAAATCGGTGTCAGAAGAGTCTTCCATCTCAATGATGGATGAATCCTCCATTGAGTTCATTTACTGTCGTCCCGATTTGGGTGCAATTATACATGAAGAATCTACGAAATTGACAGACAGACATGTGATGAAATCTTTAGCTGTTAGTAGTTGTGGACCCAATCTGTTCATTGATGAAATCAAAGTTCAATGCAATATTAACAGAAGACCACGATATGCGCCAGATATTTACTGTCATTCTGAGGCTTTTTAAGAGGATTATACTGTGTAATTTATTAGGTTTAGGTGGAAAATTTTGGTTATGAAATCGTCTATAGTACATAAATAAATAATTAAATACTTGATTGATGGCTTATCTTTATAAAGCCTCTAAAAATTTCTATTATGGATGCAAATGTATAGTCTACTTGTTTTCATCACTGATGCTTGATGCAGAAAAATCGTTAGTATGGTCTTCATTACCCTTTTCCAATTTGGATTTAGGGGAATCATGCTCTTGAGCATCTGTTTCTGGTTCTTGTACTTCATCTTGCTGCTTTGTTTGTGTATTGTCTAGTAAATTTTCCTCGTCGCTCTTTTTGTGGTCTTCTTGGTGGATCCATTTTTTCATAAAATTAACCAAAATTTGAGCTGTCATGATTTGTTCTGCTTGATATAATACCAAGGGCACAAGAATTATACCCAAGTTTGGATTATCTGATCCAAATTGAGACGATATTAAAGACACCCCCAATGCAGCCGTTTTGGCAGGTCCACATAATAAAATGGCAACTGTATCTCTTCTATTCCAATAGAATGGCTTGAAGATAATATATCCCCACTTGTATAGTTTTGACGATTCACTAGTTGGTTCAGTAGCGAATATCCGCTTGATCCAAATCGGTCTAGCGTAAAAGTAGCATATAACTGTGAAAAATAAATAAATACCAATATTAAAAAATACCAAGAAAATAACTGAAACATGGCTCACAGATTCAAAGGCATGTTGTGCAAATGCGGTAGAAAATGACTGCCACATAATTAAAACCAACATGAATGTCCCCACTTTAGACAACCTAAATGTAGTCAACACCCATTTGGTTTGCTTGGGGAAGACGTTTTGAACAACTTGTCCCACGAAAATAGGAACGAACACAGAACATCCCAATTGTTGCATAGTACTGGCATATAACGCTTGGATCGACTGAGTCCCCGCTGGTTGATGCTGCGGGTTACCGAAATCCCACTGCCCCTTCATGTACAACTGTAACAACGCTGGGGTTATGAAACCACCTAATAAGTTACCTATAAACACTTCACATAACGTTAAAACGTCGTTTCCATGTGCGGCTTTAGTCATTACCACATTTGAACTCACGGTGGTTGGACAGGCATGGGTGACTACAATACCTGCCAACATCCATTTATCAAATTTAGGATTATGAGATGTCAATATCCATGTAGCAAATCCATACATGATGGAACTGGTAATTAAGAAAGAGAATGATAAAACTATAAAGTGTGCACGCCAATTCATCGCGTTTTTGAATAAATCTTTTGTCAGCATGGATAAACCACTGATTAAGAAAATTACCGCTACAGCACCGTAACTGATAGTATATTCAGCACGAATAGTACCATGCTGTTTAGCAAAGTTTGGAAATTTATATGCTAACCCAACAAATACCCCCAATAAACATAACATCCACTGCGAAAGTAAAAAGTCAAACACCCGTTTGGTGTATTTGTACCATTTGGTGGTTTTGATACTATCAAAACTAACCATGATGTTCACTATTTCTTATCTAGATCGATGCTTCTATTCTCCAGATTCTGCTTCCTATATATACCAGACTAAAGGTTCAGCCTCGGACTGATTGCCGGTCCGATTTTGTATGCAGGTGACGAATATAGAGGGTTCAGAGTGGGGGAAATTTCGCTAGAGAAAGACGAATTTCTCGCTTTAAAGACTACCCTAGGATCCAGTATACACGAGATATCCTATGGTAGGCTGTTTCTCGTCTTTCTTGCCCACAAACACTAGTTTCGCTCGCTTTTGTAAAACTGTGGTTGCTCACGTGATCTACCCGATTTAGGTCGCGCTAGATTCCGGTGTCATCTCACGGCTACATGGAAGGGTACATACTATGCATGACATAAAGAGCACACTTTACAATAGGATGTGATGAAACCATGATCTTCACAAAACCAACTTTTGTCAATGCATTGTCGACGGATCGAAGATATGCGGTCCCCAGGCAATTGTACATTGACAAGCAGTCATTAACCGTAATTTTGTGACAGTAGCAACTATAATTGCTGGGGCAGCCTTGTTCATGATGTAGATAAGTCTGCGGCGTAGCCATGTTCGTAATGAAGATGTCCGAAATGTAGATGTTCGTAACTAGAAAAATCCGAGGTGTAGAATTGTTTGTCATGTAACACTGAGTCATGAATTTAGTTATGAGTTTGTAAGAACAAAATCAGCAGTGGCTTGAGTGTAAGCGAGACTGCATTGTATATGGAAAAAAGTTGCAAAAGTTGCAAAATTTTTGCAAACTCTTTCAAATATGTCAACTATACAAAAAGCGTAGAATCAGCTAACATACCACAATAATTTCAAAATCACGTAATTTCAATGTAGAATCTTGTCTCACTGCACTAAATTATAGCTCCTTTTAGTTATGTTCAACGTACCTTTCTGTGATATGCTGGCGTTTCGACTCCCGAGTGAGAAATTTAAGCATGTTGCAAGGTTCATAATAGACCGAACACTAGTTAGCCGTCTGTAGACTAAATATCACTAAATATCACATGACTGATCACCATTGGTATCCTACCTTCTATCATTACTTACTAGTAGAAGTAGGTTGAGGAGTGCACACAACTCATCACTACAGCTAGCCCACCTCATACGCTTGCAATTTTTTTGTTAGTTAAGAGTGCACATAACTAATTAGCTGCATATTTTGCAACCGTCCCAATTAGGAAAGAGATAAACATCAATAACCAAATGATAAAACTTAGACAAAGATTTAGTTTACCTCTACCATTCTTTTGCAAACCACAAATGACTGCAACCCCAACATTCATAAACAACTTCTGGGATGCCCAGTTTCATGGGGTGAAAATCGTCTCCGAGAAAGTTCACGATTCGATTACCACCTTAGTAGAATTACTTGATTATTACAACTCGAGAATTACCATTGAAAAAGAGTATAACAAACGTCTAAGTAAGCTAAATGCTTCAACTATTGGTAACCATGAAGTAGGATCCTTAAAATTAAGTCTTGATAAGTTGAATCTCGGAAATGATGAGATCCTTCACAACAACAATAAATTCATTAAAAATCTTGAAATCATCAATTATGAAGCTTTGAAATCCTTCTATAATCTCTATAAGTCGAAAACAACAAAGATATTAAATCATATTGATAAATTAAATTCCAAAAAGCAGCAGTTGGCCAGTCAATTAGAGCAGTCTAAAGTCAATTACCAACAAAGTTGTGGAGCACTTAAACAGAACAGACTCTTAACCCAGACCACCTGGGGGAAAGAATTGGAGCGTAATGAGCTCAAAGCAGCCAAATTATCAAAAGAAGCAACCCAAGCAAGGAAAAACTACCAGATAGCCCTCGCATCGTACAAAGAAATGAACGATATCTTGGTTAGAGACTGGTCAATTGCTTTAAAAGACATCTACCAGTTGGAAATTGAAAAGATACAAACCATAAAGGTAAATTGCTTCCATTTCTGTAACAACATCGCCAGTTTATGTGTAGATAACGATAAGTCTTCAGATGCAATCAGAACGTTATTTGCAAAGATAAACCCACCGCAGGACCTCCAGTCTTTTGCTCAAGCCTATGGTACTGGTAACAAGATCTACAGCAGTCCTTTGTTCATAGACTATATGGAAGGGATGGACGAAGACAACTATGCAAGCGAGTATGCCTTTGCTGAATTTGAATTACCAAACTATTCGGCTATTTTAACAAGGAACTATTCCTATAAGGATGCCGTAAAGTCCAAACCTCAGACCAATTCTCATGTTTCACAGCCAACCACTCCTATTCACCCCCGTACTACAGCACCAGCACCAGCACCAGCACCAGCACCAGCACCAGCACCAGCACCAGCACCAGCACCAGCACCAGCACCAGCACCATCTCAAGTAGCACAATTACCAAGCAACTCACAAAAGAGCGTAAAGGTAACGAGGAAAATGCCCGAAGATATGAAATCAAATGCTTCGCAAGACTCAGAAGTGTTTGATGAATCGAAAAAATTTGGCAATTCTGGAAGTTCTTCCAGATATTCCGACGATACAAACTACTCTACCACTTCTAGCCGTCACTGGAACTCTCCAAGAAGAGGTGAAAAGCAAATAAGCATAGTTCAAGAAAAGATCAATCGTCAAACAAAAGATTTACCCACCATACGGCAGACAGAAATCCCCCACTTGGAGCCAAAAGTAGACATCCAGAAGGACTTTTCCATTGACTTTATCGCTAAAGCGTTAGAGGACTTGAATAGCGGTGGAAATGGTGATATTAGCCAGTTTAGAAAATCTGTTCGTCGCCAACAACAGAGCGAAACACAATCCGAACACCTGCAAACGATGCAAAACTTCCAGTCTCAATTAGATCGCAATCAGCAAGTCAGGACTTCACAATCAAGTTTCCAATTCAATCTTCCCAAATCTGATTTTGTTGATGATCATAATGAAGTAGCCACCAGATATTCAAGACCAAAAAGTATGGTACTTGAATCACTTCCACACACACCTTCTCCGTTCAAACAGGATGCCCGTAGAAAGAGCATGATAGATACTTCAGTATTGCACTCGACGGAGCATAGACGTAGTATATCCAAGTCTCCCACTAAATCGTACACCGATCTCCATTCCATCATGATGAACAACAGAACAACTCCGGTGTCAAAGCAAAAATATGTAGGCAAAGCCAAATCAAGATACACTTATAAACCGCAGCACGAAGGGGAATTGTATATGAAAAAAGGATGGAACATGTACATTATCACACGGCAAGAAGACAATTGGTTTGTTTGTGAATTGGCTGCAAATTGTGGTGATTGCCAGGGTATGGTAGGGTTAGTACCGGGGAATTACTTGACTGAAGGTGAGGATATCTTTTAGATGTATTTGACTATGTAGTTTATACGGTGTATACTAGGCGGTTCTGGGTGTAACAATACAATTAATATTCTGTGAATTAGAGTTAATGTAGAAGAGATTAAATAGAAGAGTTTAAGTAGAAGCGCACTAAAAAGGAAATAAAAACGCACTAAAAAGCACTAAAAAAGAACTAAAAACGCACTTAGAAATGCACTAGTAGAAAAAAGGTGCTTAGTATTTAATAGAAAAAAGATGCTGCTTAATACTTAATAGAAAAAAAAAGGTGCTTAATATTTAGTAGAAAAATGCTGCTTAATATTTACTAGAAAAATACTCTTTAGTAGTAGCACTTACTGCGTACAATGCAATACCCAGCACCTGCTGCTTAAATTAGGCGGTGCTAGCCACACCTCTGTCTAGCACAGCGTTTGCGCGGACCTGGAGTGTATGCTGTCACCACCAGACGTACCACCACGAAATTAAAAATCAAGCATCACCATCTTTTCCACATCACCATCAAAACTACCCAATGGAACCCATCGGAACCACCAAAGTTGCAGAACCCTATTCGATTGTCAACTTGCCACCAATTTTCATTGGTGGCGCTGTTTTCAATCACCAGTATTCATCAAACCCTCATGCCCTACCAGTAAAAGATATCGTTGAAACAGCATTTGAATTGGGTTTAAATGCCATTGATACATCACCATATTACGGCCCCTCGGAAGAATTATTAGGAAGCGCGCTTTCGCAAATAAAATTTACCAGAAATCAGTACTATATCTGTACAAAGGCCGGGCGTGTAAGATTGGATGAATTCGACTATTCTCGAGAAAATGTTAGAAAGTCGGTCGAAAGATCGTTGAAAAGACTTAAAACCGACTATTTGGACTTGGTTTACATGCACGATATCGAATTCGTAGAGCCTTCACAAATATATGAAGCGTTACGGGAGTTAAAGACGTTGAAGCAACAAGGTCTTATTAAGAACTTTGGTATTTCCGGCTATCCTGTCAAATTGTTGTACGAAATTGCCAAGGGATGTGCCGAAGGCGATATTGGACCCATCGACGCTATCTTATCATACTCAAACGGCTGTATTCAAAACACCATCTTGTTTGAATATTACGACAAAATATTGCAAGAGTGTAAGGTGAAAAAGTTATTAAACGGGTCAATTTTGAGTATGTCGTTGTTGAGATCTAATACCACCCATGCTTTCCATCCAGCTGCGAAAGAATTGATTGCGAAAGTCGACGAGGTGGGTGCAAAATTACTACAAGAAGACAAGATCGAATTAGCTGACCTAGCCACTAGATTTGCTATTAAGAACTGGTTATTTTCTACTATCGAGCAACATAACCCTGACAATTTACAATGGAACCCGAAAACATCGGTAGTATTGGGTGTTTCCAGTATTGACGAGTTGAATGCGGCCATAAATGCTTATAAACAGGTTAAAACCAACGAGAATCACATCAACGATACCGATGAAAAGTACGTGAAGAAGTTCCAAACGGAGTTAGGACATCATTTGAATGAAACATGGCCCAGTGGAATTTACGAGCAAAAGTGAGAAAACTGAGGGTGGAAACTTGGAATAGGGTGGAGCCAAGGAGCCAAGAAGAGAGATTTTAGGGAGCCAGTAGCTTGGGAGGGTCCAGAAGAGATGTGATTTTACGAGAGCCAAGACTCAATCTTTGGCCAAGCAGAATTGGAGATTACAAAGACAAGAAAGATAAGAAATCGACTAAGATCACCTAAGGAAGCCACCCAATGAATTCACGTAAGGAATCGCTTAAGGAACCCACCCAAGGAACCTCTTAAGGAATCCTCCTAGGAGTATTCTGTACTAAGCGCATTAGACACAAAATACACAGTAGAAGAATAGAGAAGACAGAACACATGTAAATTCCACCATTTGTAGAATTCCACCATTTGTTGAATTTCTTGGCCAAACGATAGACCAAGCAATGCTAGCAAGCTAGCTAGCTAGCAATCACGAAAACTTACCTTTCTAACTCTTTTTCAACACTTATTTATCTAGTTCAGTTTCACCGCAGTATTCAGCCACACTCCCCCCAGGGCTCTCAGGAGCTACGCGCAGACTGGTACAAAAACCGCGACTAAGAAAAAGATTACCGTAACTACCATTGTATCAACCATTGTATCATGCCACCCAAAAGAAGTACCACCAAAGCTGAGCCCGAAACCGTACCACACACTATCATTGAGTTGGACCATAAAAAACGAATCACCGTTCTGAAATTCAACGATATCAATCTAGTTGATATTCGTGAATATTACGTAGATAAAGATGGTGAAAAGAAACCGGGCAGAAAAGGAATCTCCTTAACTGAGGACGCTTGGCACAAATTGTTAGCGAGTGCGGACCAAATCCAAACCAGTTTGGACGAATTGAATGCCAATAATGAAAACAAACTCGATTTAGCCCGAGGTGAAAAGAGAAAGCAACCAGATAACGATGGCGAAGATGAGCCAGAAAGCAAGAACCAAGTGAAGCAGGAACAGGAAAAACCACTCGAAATCGATGAATCCGATTAACTCAACAATACTACATAGCTATACAATACACGTCTTGGTCACAACTTGTACTACCACAGGATCAATTCACTAGAGACAGACACCGTTAAAAGCCAGAGAGTAAATAGTAGCAACTGGTAGCAAGCATAATGGACAGAGTTGCTAGGGCCAAAATGTAGGACCAAAGGCTGTGTTATTAGTGCTGGAGCTGGCTCTGGCCAATTGCATCACCGTTTCGACCTGGTTCTGACCAATTGGATGTTGGTACAGTATAGCATCAATCAGATGCAATAATAGTCACACTAGTCACACTAGTTACTGCGGTCTATTGACTCATAAAACCACTCACTAAATTTAGTACAGTACGGCAAAGAGGAACAAAGCAAGAGGAACTAAGAGTGATGAAATCAGCTAAAAATAACCAACGGCTGCAACTATTGCGTTGTTGCTATATTCTAGTTTGGTAGGATAGAGCGGGTCCAGTAACACCACCAGGTGATATATAATGGTGCAGTAACACCACTAGATGGTACAATAAAGAAACTGAAGTAAAAGAGCTAAATATAATGCTACAGTACTAGCACTAATCCTAACAGTACTAATTAAAAGTACTAGTACTAGTACTACACTACTGCAAAACATTACTCCACTACTGCACTACACAACACTACTGCATTGCACTTCACTACCCAGCTGCAGACCAAGCGCGGTAGCCACCTGCCACTATCTCTACCGCCACTATCGCTACCACCCGCCCCACCCCACTACTATCGCAGCCGCACGCAATCCATCCCGAGGCGCACCAGACGCCCGCGCTGCCTGTCACTTCTTTACTAGGGCACGGATCTTTACACGCTTTCTCACGGCTAAAATTTATTTATTCTTCTTAATACATTTTATGACATGACCATTAATTAACCAACAAACATGGGGAAAAAGACAATAAGACAGCCTATCCCTGACGATGCATTCGTCACAAAACAGTCGACACCTTCAGGTACCGCAAGTTCCAGTTTGAAAGAGCTCCAGCCAGAGTTCAAAAACTCCTATATAGATCACCGTAACCAGACTGATTTGGCCAATTTGGGCGCCAGTGCTTCCAGAATCAGAAGAAGAAACAGTCATGCCCCTCTCGAGCGCAGACTGACAGAATTGCCCTTAACGAACAAAAATTTGCAGAATCTTTTTTCTCACTCCAAATCAATTGCTCTAGACATGGATGCCTACACTCAGGAACAGCAGAATTTGTCTCGAATTCCCGAACTATCACACGCCAGCACCTGGAACAATCCCTTCGACACTTCAGGCGATAATATTGACAATTCCACAGAAGTATACTCGGAGAATCTGTACGGATTCGGTGAGTCGAATCCTCCGTCCGAACACTCAGACGATTCGTCCTCGTTAGACGATGTGTTTGCTCCCGATAAGGAGACGTTTTCCTGGCCCGATTTGCGGGTGATGGACAGCTTTATCGAGGAAGAACTCCACGAATTACAGGAAGAAATGGTGCATCTTACCAACAGCGAACCCCCTTCACGAGTGCAATCTCCCATGTCTCCACAGCACACTAATGTTCATAACGGTCCATCGGACGATCCGCGGGTGTCTTTGCACTCTCCCGTACCCAGTCGGCCCTACGACGCCATTTCTGACTACGAAGCAACCCCATTACTCAGTAATATCCAAGTAAGTGAGGTGGAATCTTTGGGCTCAGACTCTATCCGCGTAAGACCACACCCAATCCAGCCATGGGAGTCGGTTCCGTCGATTTTGAAGAATAAAAAGGACCCAACCCCTCGGTTTACATATTTCAGAGAAGACTTGGATAAAACTATCCATTCTCCCACCATATCGGGTTTAATTGCCGATGAAGACGGAGACACTACCCTTGAAAGACTCCAGGCCTTGTTCTCGCCCTCATTCTACTCCAAAGGTATGCTGAGCTCACCCTCATCAGCATCGCTAGGGAACAATTTGAACCCTATTGTCAGAGAACACTCGCATAATGCCAACTCTATTTCCAATCTTGACCATGATTCCAAAAGAAATAGCGTAACAGGAGTAAATATAGTGACACCAACCCCTCCTAGTGCCCATTTAAACGTTCCAGCAACACCACAGGACGAAAAATACTACTCTCCATTCTGGCTAGATGTATTAGACCCAACCGAAGAAGAGATGAAGGTCTTATCGAAAACTTTTTCCATTCATCCTTTGACCACAGAAGATATCTTCTTGGGAGAAGCGCGAGAAAAAGTCGAACTATTCAAGTCCTATTACTTTGTTTGTTTCACCTCTTTTGATATTGTACATGAACGGAGAAAACAACAGGCAAAAGAGAAGGAGAAAATGATTCTTAAATTACAAGAATTGTACGAACAAGATAACAATAAACCATGGTGGAAGCCAAAGTGGCTCAAAGGCGATAATGGTTTGCAAAATCGTCGTCGTTCGGTAGGAAATCGCACTAGAGATACCCAGAGTATCAAGTCATTAGGGAGAAAGCTCCGGTCTGGCGAGCTTGAACCATTAAATATGTACATGATTATCTTCAAAGATGCTGTTATCACGTTCCATTTCAACCAAACTCCCCACCCAATTAATGTAAGAAGACGGGCTAGATTGTTACGTGATCATATTACTGTTACCTCCGACTGGATTAGTTATGCCCTTATTGATGACATCACCGATTCTTTTGCTCCTATGATCGAGTCCATTGAGGATGAAGTTAATAACATTGAAGATGCGCTTTTGAAGATGCAATCAATGGATCCAGATGACTCTGACAATTCGGACGACTCAGATGATGAAGATCACTCACAAGTAGGCATATCTATGAAAAAACAGAAAGAACCCGTGGAAAAATTGTTTGTCAAGCGTCCAAGATCTAAATCAACAGTGGATATGAACGCTGTAAATGCTGCACATATTTTAGCTTCTGGAAAGCATTCAAGAAAATCCCGTTCAACTTCTTCTAAAACCTCATCTACGAGATCAACCGATTCCAAAGTTCTTAGATGGAAACGTCAAGGTGATATGTTGAGAAGAATTGGGGAATGTAGAAAAAGAGTCATGTCTGTTTTACGGTTATTAGGTACTAAAGCAGATGTAGTGCGAGCATTCAGTAAAAGATTTGCCGAAAGCTCAACTAGTAGTGGAAGATCGGAGATTGGTATGTACTTGGGAGATATCCAAGATCATATTGTCACTATGGTACAATCTTTGAATCATTATGAAAAGTTATTAGCAAGATTTCATTCAAACTATCTTGCACAAATCAATATAGATATGACAAGAGTGAATAACGACACCAATGACGTTTTAGGAAAATTGACGGTTATGGGTACCATAGTCTTACCATTAAACGTTATAACCGGTTTATGGGGTATGAATTGTTTAGTACCTGGTCAAGGTTACGATGGTTTAGCATGGTTTTGGGGAATAATCGCGTTTATGTCGGTTTTCAGCTTTATAGCATTTAACTATGCTAGGAGGGTTACAGGTTTATAAGCAGATAACCACAAATCAATCTTCAATTAATACATTCGTTTCACGCTTGAAGCACGAATCTTAATATGAGTATAAAATACAGAGAGAGAGAGAGAGAGAAAGTAACGTTTTATTAAATAGCTAGTTATAACTCGACGAAATTTGTTCTTTGTAGGCTCTTATGCAAGAATTAATTCTACATTATTACATTATTTTCGGTTGAAAGTGTAGGAACTTATTTATTCCATTTTAGGCTTTTCTCCTGTTTACAATACCTTGCGCAGAGTAGTTTCTAGCGACACTGCTTACTTTTTGAGCAGAAGTTCAGTCAATTTAGATTGTAAAGTATAACGTATCTCGGAAAGGTACTGAGCTTCATAGAGTACTTTTTTCACGACTTTTGCGCTAAACTTCATTTGCTATTTGGCTGCAAATTTGCAGCCAGCGAGCACATTTAAAAATATTGCTAAAAAAATGGCTTCACCAAAAATTAATTTAAATTATATTTATGTTCTTTTTACATATGTAAGTCGGATATGAATTGTATAGACCATACCTGTTGCTTATTTACTGTTTCATAATGCAGCTTCTTCACATCTCACCCAATTTAGTAAATTACCATTTCCATTATTTACCAACTTTCCTCAATTCTTTCCAAATCTTACGCCTTCCTTCCTTACTACAGAAACAAAATCCTTACTTACCCGACTCTAAATATACCGCAATGCTTCCTTCTTCGCTGTCCATTACCAATGACGTTTCCATTTGCTGTCACATTCATCATCTGGACTATATGCAGGACACGAAATAGACTAAATAATCGGGGCAGTTCCCAAGACCGAATTTCACACTAGATATACACCTCTTTTGTATAGTATAGGAGTAGAAATTCATCATCAAAAGTCAATTAAACATGAGTATTCAAATGACCTTGGTGTTCTGCACCCTTTGTACAGAAATGACTTTTTTGTTGTTACTAGTATTACCATTACCACACATTATCAGAACCAAAATTGTTGATGTAGCAATGATTTTAGAGAAATCTTCTTACTTTAAGACTGGAGTCGGTTTTTGGACCATGTTAATGATTATGCAAGTCATTGACTGCGTACAACGTTTACAAAGAAATACAGGCAGTATCATTGAGAATCCATACTATGCAAGTGAACAATCGTCTAAAAAGCATGTTACTTTGACGCAAGACCAATTGGCTTCCAAATTTTATGCGCAAAGAAATCTCTATATTAGCGGTGCTGTTTTGTACCTTATGATTTCCATTTATACAGTTCTCACTATTGTGAAAAAAATGGTTTTGAAGCAAAAGGCCATTAGAGATTTCAAACCAGCTGAAACTTCTGAAGAAGAAGTTGTCAAGTACACTCAATTGTTAAAGGTCAAACAACAAGATATTGATACTTTAAAGAAGCAAATAAGTGGTTTACAAAAGAGTTATGACGGTTTAACTGAAACTAAAGTGTCTCCTACTGAGAAGAAAAATGATTAAATGTGTAGTTCTGATATATAGATACGAGATTATTGTTTACTTGAAATTTTCAATTGATAATTTATCAATTTCGTAGAGCTGATTTACAAGAATTCCTCGATATAGGTTCATAGTTTGTTCAAATATATGTATCAATGAAAACAAATTGTACATTACATTTTGACTATATAAATAGCTTCCTTTTAAACGTGAACTTTTCCTTGTATCTTTACTCGTGTCCACTATAATTTCCACTAATTAAGTTTCGCACCACTGGAATTTCTTGTTTAGAATTGTGGTCAATTATCTTTGTAGTTTGGAATGGTGGTTCATGGATTTGGAACTTGATTTGAATACCACTTTCGTGCTCGGACGCTTTTCCGTTGGTCATAAATCTAGCTATCAACTTTTCTTCCGTTGGAGCATTTCCTCCTAATGTTAATGGTTGGTTGTATCTCCAAGTAATTCTTGATTTTTCCTTATTAAATGAACCTTGAGGTTTAGATGATGCTGATGTCGATTCAACATTATTATTCAATGCCACAGAAACAATCAAATTCTCAATAAGTACCTTTGTCTTAATATTTGGATTTAACTTCAAGTTTATCATCAATGAAGCTTGATGGTTTTCATACTTCCAAATTTGTTGAATTATAATTGGGATCTGTGACTCTTGCAATTTTACCAAGTATTTTAATCCTCCTAAGGTTTTTGAAGTAATATAAACAGGAATTAATTTGAATATGTCATTTCCAACATTTTCTAAAAGGTCATGGTTTAAAATTAATTTATCAAATGAATTTGGAATTTCTAAGGTAATTGGTTCTCTTGGAGGCATATCTTCATTATCACTGAGCTTATAATTGAAAGCAATTTCTCCTATCAATTGCGCTTTCAAAGGTTGACCATCTTTGAATGTAACATTGATTACTTCGGCAATAGAACTATTCAATCCTTGGAGAGAAACATAGTCTGCCGCATCAAAGTGCTTGAACAAGTCATGTTTCAATAAACTATTTCCAGTATTTTGGGCAATTAAACCACCCAAGCCAGGAATCGAGCTAACTTCATTTCTTGGATGAATCACTGAATCACGCGCTTTAGGCAAATTCTGGAAAACTTGAGAATTGACTTCACTTCTCTTTGTTGGTTCAGGGGCGTCATGATGGATAACTTTTCTAGATGGAGGTGGTGGGGGCTTATTAATTGATCCAATTGTAGGTACATTGAGATTTCCCTTAGGGGAGGATCCGTCCAAGTCTGGTTCGGGTAAGTCATTCTCGTAAGCTCTTTCATTGATTGCCTTCTCATCACCAACTTCAAAGGAATATTTATCACTTGATTGACGCGATCTTGGGGCAATTGCGCCGTCAATTGTACTAGCTGGAGATGGTCCAAAGGAAGAAACTGGTTGCGCCTTATCTGCCAAATCATGTCTTTCTAACATGGATAAGCCACGCCCTTTATTTGGTTGATCATAAGTGTCGCCATTATCATCGGAACTTTCAGATTCATTGTATTTGACAAAGTTTGGAGACTCTTCCACGATCGTATTATTACCGAGACCTCTTGGTGTTGATGGAGCAGGTAATCCAGAGTTGTCTGTTTTCCCGTACTGATTACCAGCAGTTTCTGAACTAGATTGACCGTATGGAGAAGATTGAATTGGTGCTGTTGATTGAGAAGGTCCCGCATTTACTTGTTTGATTTTGTTTGTTTGTTCATTTGATGCAAATGGGTCAGATCCGGTATCATTGTTGAAAGAAGAAGTGGAGTCTACGTTGAATGGTTCAGACTGTCCTGGTTGGGTCCAGTTCTGTTGTGGTTTTGAATCTTCCGAGAGATATTTACCACCAACTACACCAGCAGTAGCAGCAACAGCTCCAACTACAGCTCCAGCTACAGCACCGCCACGGCCAATGCCAACGTTGCTTGGACCAGACGAAGTACTACTTGATGGATCAGCGAATTGCTGGTTTGTTCTGTTTTGGAACGGTTGTTGGTTTGCTCTGTTTTGGAATTGTTGTTGGTTCGATTGTAAAGGTTGAGCTTGCTCATTTGCTTGGTAAGAAGGAGCTAAGTCTTGAGGAAACGAATTATTACCATTATAAGCTTTGGATTGTGGTTGTAATGCTTGGTAGGAATCTAAAGGTTGAGAATTGGTCTGGCCAGCACCAATTGGAGATTCTTGGATTGGATAAACGGCTGAAGAAGACTTGGAAGGAGAGCCATAGCCACTGGAACCACCAGTAGCACGATTCTGAGCAGAAGGATTAGTATAAAACTGAGGATTTGCGTTTTGATTTCCGCTTTGAGGAGGTAAAGGCTGTTTCTGGTGTACTCCCGACTCAGATCCTGACACAGGTTTTGCAACCGGTTCAGACAATCTAGTGTTGGTATCTAACGACCGTGCAATTGATGCACGACGTGATGCCGTAGACTCGTTGGCAGTAATTGGACGAGACGAGTTTGAATACAACGAGGCATCTTCTGGAACAGTTTCAGAAGTAGACGCTTTGGAAGGCTTCTTCTTTCTGCTGAAAATAGACCCTACTCTCGACTTAAGTTTCGACTGTCTCTTTTCACTAGTTGGAATTGGTGGAGGAGGAAGTTTTTGGTTGTTCAGCTTGCTGTTCAGCTTGTTATTCAGCTTGGAGTCGTGGGACAAGAGAGACGAACCCAATGAGGATAACCGCTTGTTGTGCTTGGGAGCATGGTTGGCCTGCGCTGGAGGTAACTCCTGTCCGTAGGCATCGACAGGCTTGAAATCGGCCTTTAATATATAATCCAAGTACTGTTGCATTTCCAAGTCCAACTTGAAGTTGGAAACCAAGTAATTGGACGAGTTCTCGTTGTTTTGAAGGGTTTTGCTCAATTTAGCGTTATGGATCTGAAAATAGTTGAGAATGACGTTAAAGAGCAATTGGAACTCGTAAGACTTGTAGTTTTCGAAATTCTGGAAGATCTGTGGCGCCTTGTAGTTCCACTGGATTTCAGCATTGCTTTTCCCTGAAGAAATATCGTGGGACGTCTCCTGTAACTCCTGTGAGTTGATCAATAATTCAGACAACTTTACGTCGTCTTTATTGGCCTTTAACGGCGTCAAAATGTCGTTACGGAAGTTTTTCACCAACAAGTCATTCGTCTGACTCTCCAATTGCAAACTGGTAAGCAAACAGTTCCAATACTTGTTGAAATTGCCCATTTGTGGAGACTGCGATAAGAGCTGTGTTCCATCTTCAATTAACCGTTTTAATTGGTTGTTGTAATTGATGACAGTGGAGTTGTAGTTGTTGAACCAGTTCAACAAGTTATCGTTGATTTGCTGGCTGCTATTCAATACATTGGGCAAGATTAATGCTGCTTTATTTGGCGAGATTTCGGTTAAGATGGAAGTCGGGTAGTTGTAGGACCCATTGACTTCAGATTCGCTCATGGTGATTGGACGAAGGTGTAGAGGAGAGATGGATGGAAATTAGCGACCAATTTAGCTATAAAAAGGGGGTGGTGAAAAGAAGAATAAATGGTGGAGTTGTCGGCATCCGCAGATTGTTTGGAGGAATTTCGCAACAAAATTTGGTGCAAAATTGAATACGAGAAAAACGCCAGAAATAGCCTTCTTATGGTAGTTTCAACGAGATGGCTGCATTATAGCGATGGAGAAGTATATGTTTGCCGGTTTTAAAATCAAAATAGGGTGGTTTTGGAGGGAAATGGGGGGACATGGACTGCGGCACGTGCCCACAGCATTGCCTACACGGGAGTGGCACCACTGGTACCGATGCGTCTGTGTAGAATTGGTGGTGTTAGCGCGGTTTGAGCGCGGAGTTAGCGTGGTGTTAGCGTGCGGTGTGGCTAGAGTGCCTAGGGAGAACAAGTTTCTACAACAACCTGGTTTCCTATAACTACGATGGTTGTGTAGACTACTGGGCCATAGTAGCATTGGTATTCATACTACCTTGTGCCTCAGAATCGTAGAAAACTCAGAATCTAGATTCGATACCCGAGCCAACTTCTCGGCCCCACGCAGGATACCATAAGCTGTTAGTACCATTCGAAGCATAGTTTACAGTACTAATTCAGTACCTGGCAGTCAATTGTTAGACGTGTATCTTCGCTTAACGTAGTATTGCCGATCTAAACTAAAATCCAGTGCACGGAGCACATTGCATGCATAGTACTAATTATCGTAAACCTTTTGAGCAATAATGGAACTGCGGAAAACACTTCTCCATAGTTTAGCACAAACTAGTAAGTAGCTCCATATAAAGAATAGACGCACCTAGATTATTAGATGCTTGCTGCGATGAGTACGCAGAGAAAAACCACATGGAAACACAAAATTACGATATATAGTATAGTAATAGGTGCAGTATAGGAAGATGATAGGATGCAAGTGAAAGGTAGCGATAATGACTAATGCACGAAAGTTTGGTCCACTCACATTGTTAGATATAGATTTAGTTCGAATATTTGCAGCCAATAGCAACTGAGATACGAATAAAGTAATCCTGCCTCATGCATCATAAAGTTAAAGATAAGGCATACCAAGAATTTTATCACCTGTTAACCGTGGGGTTAGCAGGATTAACAAAGGAAGCAGATTATAAACCTTAATGATATTGGTTCCGGTACTACAACATCTGGCAATACCGTACATACAAGCCAGACTGTTGTGATTTTAATTATCGCGTAAAATAATAAAAACGGCAATGATTTTTTGCAATCTATTTAGCCAAAAAATATTCCTATCGAGGGTTTACTTAGTGAGATAAGTCGCCAAATAGAAAGCAAACATATTTATTCTGTCACGTGGTTCCATATGATTATAGAACTTCACCATCTGTCCGATATCTAACAATAGGCAATTTACCAAATTTGTAAGATACGCTCAATGGCTTAATGAAGTAGTCTAAGCAATATGGCCGTTACCGGCCATTTTTAACCTAAGCAAATTCACGTATGCTAAGAGCCTCCAAGAAACGTCAACCCATTGTTTCCAATTGAAAAATGGATATTGTCTTGACAAAACTCCTCAATTGCAGAAAAAGTCACACAAGAAACGTTACTCTTAATTGACTTACGTCCAACCAATGATATGATTCTCTTGACCACAAAATAATTGTAAGATTATCGTTTATCACAAGTTGTCTTTTATTTTCATTGAAGAAGAAATAATATAGACGCTTCGGTGTGCATATTGCTTATCTTTTGCATGAACTCTTATCGAAAGTAGTTTCTGATTGGATGATAACAATACTATACTTGATAGTGTTATCTCACACACATCTAAACCGTTTGAACCAGGCAATACGCCCAGCATATATAAACGATACGAACCCTTGCAAACATGTAGCAATTTTGAAAAGCTAAAGCAAATCTTGGAATCAATTTATAGGGTTAATCATTTTGACATATTTTATTTTTTAAGTGCAAGTTATATTAAATCAATCTAGAAAATATGTCAGATAATGCTAACTTCACTGGTCCTGGTACTCCAGGTGGTGATTTCATGACTACTGACTTGAACGATCAATATATAAAAGCCGATATGGTTTGGCTAGGCACTTCTGCTGCTTTAGTGTGGATTATGATTCCTGGGGTTGGGCTTTTATATTCTGGTCTTTCTCGTAAAAAGCATGCATTATCACTTTTGTGGGCTTCTATTATGGCTGCATGTCTTACTGGGTTCCAATGGTTCTTTTGGGGTTATTCCTTAGCCTTTTCCCAAACAACTGGATCTGTATTCTTAGGGGATTTGAATAAGTTTGCCTTGATGACAGTTTTCGCTGGTCCATCAGTGGTTTCTACCGTCCCAGATATTTTATTCTGTTTTTTCCAAGGTATGTTTGCAGCCGTTACTGCTATTTTGATGGTTGGTGCTGGATGTGAAAGAGCTAGATTAGGACCAATGATGGTTTTCTTATTCTTATGGTTGACTGTGGTATACTGTCCTATCGCTTACTGGGTTTGGAACCCAGCAGGTTGGTTAGCCAAATTAGGAACTCTTGATTTTGCTGGTGGTGGTCCAGTTCATGAAAATTCTGGTTTCGCTGCCTTGGCTTATTCGCTTTGGTTAGGTAAACGTAAAGATCCAATTGCTAACGGGAAAGTTCCAAAATATAAACCTCACTCTGTCTTTTATATTGTGTTAGGAACGGTGTTCTTGTGGTTTGGTTGGTTCGGATTTAATGGTGGTTCTACTGGTAACTCCACTGTTAGATCTTGGTACGCTTGTGTTAACTCTAATATTGCTGCTGCATCTGGTGGGTTAACTTGGATGATCGTTGACTATTTCAGAACTGGTGGTAAATGGTCTACTGTTGGTTTATGTATGGGAGCTATTGCAGGTTTAGTTGGAATTACCCCAGCCGCTGGTTTTGTTCCTGTTTATACTTCAGTAGCCTTTGGTGTTGTCCCAGCTATTATTTGTAACTTTGCTGTCGATTTAAAGAACCTTTTACAAATTGATGATGGTATGGATGTCTTCTCCTTACACGGAGTCGGTGGTTTCGTTGGTTCATTCATGACCGGGTTATTTGCTGCAGACTATGTTGCTGCTTCTGATGGAAGTGTTGCTGCTGATCCAGCTCTTCAAATTGCTGGAGGTTGGATTAACCATCACTGGAAGCAATTGGGCTACCAATTAGCTGGTTCTGTTTCTATTGGTGCTTGGTCTTTTGTCGTTACCTCAATTTTATTATTAATTATGGACAGAATTCCACAATTAAGAATTAGATTACATGAAGATGAAGAATTAAAAGGTACTGATATTTCACAAATTGGTGAATTTGCTTATTACGATTCTGAAGAGGATGACTATAAAACTACTGCTAATCCTGAAGATTCTCCATATGTTATTGAACCAATCAGATCTACAACTGCTAATATTGCCAGATTGAAGGCTAGTGTTTCCAAACATCAAACTCATCAAGCAGAAGATGAACCAAAACCATTTGATGGAGTCACTCACGAAGGTAATGTCATGAGTCCAGATGATGCAACAAGTGATGAATCCACTAAAAAAGTTTAAATTTGATAGGTAAGCTCAAGAAGAAGTAATATTACCTACAATTTATTTGGTTCATTTCTCAAGTTTTGTAATTTATTTTCCTTATATATATTTAATAATAATAATAATTTTTAATAACGGTTTAGAGTTCTTAATGTTTGCTACTTTGAAGTACATTGTCTACTAATAAATCATGAATTTCGTAAATTAGTTACATATAAACATGCTAATTTGTCCAATATAGAATAAAAAGTTCAATATTGTACAATTAAATTTTCTGCTTATACTTATAACGGATCGTTAATATTCCATCTAGGAACTCGTTCTTTGACCAACCTTTTCCCTTCAGTTGCGGTTAGTCTCCTGTCAATTGATGGACGGGACGTGTGATACTTGCGAAGAAACTGGTAACACGCATTACAAATAGTCTGCGAATCAGGATCTTTGTACCACAGTGACGTCTTACTTGTGTGACAATTGTAGCATTCTCCTTGCTTTAAATCACTATTTTTTTGATGATTCAATTTAATATGCCTTGTTAAAACATCTTTTCTACAAAATGAACTGGAACAACCGGGCCAAATACAATTGTAGCTCAAATTTCTCATCACTGGCTCCCACGGCTTATATTTTTCCACAATATTAGACCTATAGTAGTGGTAATTATGAACATGATGACGTAAATCTCGTTTCTTCGTAAATCCTATCAAGCTCATTGGGCATATTTCGACAGGACAAAAATGAACATGCTTGAAATGATAATCGGCAATTGCACTATTATGTTTATCAATATGAGCAACATAGTCCCAATAATTTGCTAATTTTTCATTACAAACTTGGCAACTAGTATCTTCGGTTTCACAGGTGATTTTTTCAATTTCTTGCTTCTGAAATTTATCTAGAAGGACTTTTGATAACTTTAAGTTTTCATTTTTAGAATCCACCCAACCGTTTTCGGTTGGATAAACTTCCCCATAGGTTTTAATAATGTTTTGGTTGCTACTTGGTTTACGCATGATTTTGTTAACATCAGTTTTGCAAAACTCTTCATCCTCACTTTTCTGATTTTGCTGATAATTGCGAAATTTATTATCTTTCGAATTTTGGTTATATGGGGGATTTTGTAACTTTTTGGACCTCTTAGCAGTAAAATCTTCTTTCAAAGAGTTCAGATTGGAATATGAATTTTGAATGTTGTCTTGAACTTGGTGGAATTTTCCAAAATCTTCGTTAGTCAATACCGGAGATGAAGGAAACTCTCCAAATTTGTCAGGGGACAAATGCTGAAAAGATAGATGCGAAGCAAACTGAGAACAACTTGCCTGGTCATCAACAGAACCTTGTTCCAGGCCCTGTATATTGGGAGATTGCTGATCTTGTTGATTGAATTGGATTGAAGCAATATCGCCATCAGAATTGCGTTTCCGTTTATTCAACGCATGGCGTGCTGTGTCGTTGTGCAAATCTACTGGACTCGACGATTCTCGTTCAAAACAGTTTTCTACAAACCTCTTATTACTGTGGTTATTGCTGTTGAAATCATAGTTGCATTTCTGATTGTAACTAAGATGATCATACGGCGTTTCCGGCACTGTAGTCCGCACATCTTGGTAGTAAATAACCGGGTTGTCGTCCCCGTCTATATCGATCCATTTTTTACTTTTGTTTAGTAATTCAAGCAATTGACGAGGATCAAGCTTGGACTCAGGGGAATCAGTTATTACGTCATTAAATATTGGATCATTAAATTCGATGGTAGGATCATCAATCAAGTGTCTCAAGATCACCCTTCTCAATCGCCTAGGAAATGGTTGAGAATTATTTGGATATATTTTAATTGCTTGTGGTAGATGCGGTGATGATATAGTAGTGCGAGTTGAACTTAATGATGGTGCTGATAAGTTGTCGCTCGCGCTCGCTATTCCCATTAAATTAGTGGTGCCATAAGAGTCAGTACCGTGAGGTTTATAGTTATCCCTTGAAGATAATAAAACCGGGGTCAGTTTCATGATGAAGGATTTTTATCGCGTGAAACTCACCAAGGCCGGATGCTATGGTATATAGATGATAGGGCTTGTGCCACGAGATGATTGTAGGATGGATTGGGATGCTATGATGGAATAAATATTTTACTTAGTTTGTATCAGAATAAAGGTAATATGGACCTACGTTGTATACAGTATGTTTCATTCTTAAAGTTAGGAAAGAACAATGCAGAGTTACGAATGGGGAGGTGTTTGACAGATATGACGAAGAGAAGGCGTTGTTTCCATAAATAGAAGGATTACTTTAAAACGGTGTGGGGGTGGAGATAGTGTTCATAAAATAAATATACTTTGTAGACTTACATAAAGTGTAAAGAACTAAAGTGTAGAGTAAGAGTACTAACATGTAGAAGAGCAATGATTCGGAAAAATTGGGTATCAGATATGAGGCTTAAATGAATGTGAAATTGTCCTCTTAAGCTCTCTTGACCGTAGTTGATATGAGAGTATAGCTAATTCTTTAGGTGCCCTAAAAAGGTCGTAAGTGCGTAATTGGTTAAAAATTGTTCTCTATTTACAAACTATGCTATAGAGCACCAGCTTTGGCTATTTCCTGTAGATTCCATTCGAAGGACCTAGAGATTCATAGAGTAGTTCGTACTTTGACAACAACCCTCAGTTCCTCTTTAATCCGTTGCTGACTAATAATCAACAATTTTCTCATCAGTTCGTATTAGGTATTTGTTCTGCACCACCGTACATATTTCCTTTGGGCCATAATCACAATCACAATCACAAGTACAAACTAGCGTATAAACAGGTACTAGCCGGCATGCCTTTATATATTACTTCACCACTGAGGTACCCACACCTGACTTATCCCAGAAGCATTTCTCTTATGTAGCTTATACACGTTTCATATTCCCCACAATCTCTTTCCCACATTCCAATTACGAACCACATCTATATTACTATCTCGGATTAATTCCCATGAAAAACTTGGGGCAGAGACAGTGTATCTGATTTGATTACTATTGAAAGCCAGTCAGATGACTGGCCGCCTCTACGAAATTTTAAACTGGAAGATTTTTTATATGCCCACAGGGCTAATTTCCGCTATTCCTCTCACAACAAGAGTCTACATAGTGATATTAACCAGCGGCGGCTATTCTACTAGAGCATAGAGACGTTTTGTTCATGCTACATTAGCGAACTTCTCTTACCTTATCTATAAGCCAATTTATGTAAATGTAATGCAAGACGTTATTTTCATTTCCTTAAGCATTGAATAATGCATAAAAAATGATACATGGGATATGCGTTTAGCACATATTCCATTATAGGGCACAGTAGTATATAGCGGTTTATGGCGTTACCTAGCAATGTTTTGAGCCGCTTGCTTCTCCATAGTGGTACTACCACCCCGTGTATGAACCTGTGCCGTTCACTCATCTGTCGCAACTACTGTAGTTGACTTTGCATGGCGTGTCTTCTTCACCCTCTTTTGTGGCTTGTCCATATGTAGTATAATTCATGTCACCGATAATCATTTCTAGCGTCTCAAGACGACTACTTCAGTTTGATGCGTCTCCTTAAATATGCCGATTGCTGCATCTCTTCGTTACCTTAATACCTTAGCTTCGCTTAATACTTTAACTTCGTTTTCGCAGCTCTTCACTACATAAACTTTGTAAATACACTTTCTCAATTACATCTAAGCTATTATCATTTTATCTATATCTATACAAAAACATATATTACAATTTAATTACCTAATCTAAATCAATAGCAAGTCAATTATTAGTGAACCTCTCGTAGCCATTGGATTAGTATCAATAATCATATCATGATTCATTACCAAGATTCGAAAATAATCTCAAACACAACCATTCAGTTGTCCTCATTTTTCCTCTTTTTTGGCGTCAGATTGTTCAGTACTACCAACAGCTGGAGCTGGTTGTTGATGCAAGGTTGGAGGAACTTGATATCCGTAGCCTTGATACATCTGTCCTGAGTATTGATTATATTGGTTATAGTAAGGGTATTGTTGTGCAGCATTATTGTAGTATTGTTGTTGTGGTGGTTGCAGTGGTTGTTGGTATCCGTAAATCTGTTGTAATTTTGGATCTCCGTTAGCTACGGCAGTAGATACCCCGCCTTGTTGTTGAGGGGTTTGACTAGTTTGACCGTTGTATTGGCTGTAGTCAGGTTGGTAATTTTGGTAAGTAGGTGGAGTACCACTAGTCTTGCCTGCGGTGCCATTGGCATTGGCTCCGGTGGCAGTCGCAGCACCAGTAGCTGCAGTAGCACCTGCGACCCCAGCAGTAGCACCTGCAGCAGCAGGAGTTACCCCGGTCTGAATCACTCGTTTGATATCTCTGACAAACAATGGATATAATAAGTCAACAATTCCTTCACGTTGAGCCATAGCTAAGGCTCTTTCAAAAGGAATCCACACCCCCTTCAAATGCATGGATCCGATTTTCACCACATGTCTGACCTTTTCTGACTTCAAGATCCCATCACGTCTACCTCTAGTCATACGGGCTACATTTAATAATTTAGTACCATTGATCATGTTGTTGTCTGCTCTTCTTACCACAGAAACATTGTTGGCATCAACTTGGTAACATAAAGTTTTTTCGTCTTCCCACATAGTGGTAGTAACTCTGGGTCTAACTCCGGGTGGCTGATATTGCCCCACGGAAGATGTCGCAGAAGAATTGAGGGTATCTTGAATGGGGGTAGCGTTAGACACAGGTTGGTTAGGATTACTAGCAATACCGTTCCCAGAAATAGGAGGTGCAACTACAGAGATAGGACCGTTTGCGTTGGTTGTAGACGAGTTAGCAGAATAATTGTAATGTTGAGGTTGAGGTTGAGTAATTTGGCTCGGGATTTGATTGTACATATAATTTGGCTGATAAGGGTATCTAGCAGCTGCATAATAGTCATTAGTCGTAGGTTGTTGCATAGGCATGGAAGCCGACCCGCTTTGGACGCCAGGGACTTGCGATTGCACGAGCCCCGGGTTAGAACCAGTGGAAGTGGAGCTGGCAGAAGTATTGCCAGCAACGCCAGAACCAGAAGTGGCACCACCATTGGTAGCACCGCCAGTACCAGCAGAAGCGTTAGTGTTGGTATTGCCACTAGCGTTAGCATTAGTGGAGCCACTGGAGGCACCAGAGGCATTGCTAGTGTTGGATTGGCCTTGGCCCTGATTGGAACCTAATTGGCCCACTGGTGGAACACTATTGGGAACATTGTTTGATAAATAATAACCATAAGGTTGGCTGAATTGTTGATAATTATTATTCATAACAAATATACAGAACTAACGTGGAAAAAAACAAATTGAATATAGATCGAGATATATATGTAATATACAAAGACAACAATCTAAGTTAAAGCTAATATAATCTTTACAGTAGAAGAAAAGATTAAAAACAAAGATATAATTTATAAATTTTGCTTGATATGTCAAGCAAAATTTTACATAAGAAATATTTTATTATAAATGTCGTGCGTGACGTAATACACAAATCTGTGCTTTTGCTCCACTTATGCCTAAACATTTGTCTGTTACTCGACGACAGCAATCATGGGGACTTTTTGCAGTAAATTTGCAGCAGTAAAAGGGAACATCACCCTATGGATCTACACGAGTGTAGCAGTATTGATTGCCATAAATATTCGCCAATTTTGCCTATGTGGTGTTGTTGTAGCAATGGTGTGAATCTAATTTTACTTCATGGTTACGGGCTACGACATTTATGTGCGTATGCATTGACTGTTGCATGCAGAGAAAACAAGCTAAGGATAACTTTTCCGATATGATCCCACAGTCAATTTACAAGCATTGTTACACCTAAAACCAGCTACCCTCTATAGTGCAAGTATAACATTCTATGCCGTGGTTTATTTCCTGCGTTTCTCTCATATCCTTACCTCTTTTATTGAGCTTTTACTCCGATGTTGTCATTGATCACAGCCAATCAACGGTCAACATGCATAGGTGAAATTGTATGGTTCGCATCAGAAAAATATATGCCTACGTGTAATTATGTGCTAATATGTATATTCAATATAATATCGTTCATATTGTTTTCGTCATGATATGGTGCCATATTGAACAAAATCAACAAGGTTTTATTTGCCCCATGGTTTGGGGATATTGTTTTGTTATTGCCCATACCTTCCCCCTATTTCCCACCCTATCATTTCGATGACTATCTCTGAAAAATTTTCTTCTCTCACGTGATACCGGTAAATTATTTTTAACGTCCGGGCTCGTGGCTAATAATTCCGCCTACAGAAAATTTCTTGCCATATTACTAAAGGTGAGTAAGCTGTCGCTTGTAACGGAAAATCCTCCCACCACAAGTGGGCTATATGGCTATATGCCAATGTTGATAACAATGGATTATCTTGACTACATAAGTTAATTTCTAATCTTGCGTGGAATTTTGATTGTTACGGCATTCCAGGAGTTTTCGCTA
This sequence comes from Suzukiozyma fluviatilis, assembly GCA_030560825.1. Taxonomy (NCBI): domain Eukaryota; kingdom Fungi; phylum Ascomycota; class Pichiomycetes; order Serinales; family Debaryomycetaceae; genus Suzukiozyma; species Suzukiozyma fluviatilis. The sequence goes on along the minus strand of JAKTVZ010000020.1, from coordinate 250,550 downwards.
CTGCGACAAAATACTGTGGGAAGGTTACCCCGAGCCATTAAAATGTTTTTCCGTGAGTAATCCAAACTCTCCTCCTCTGCTCACGCTGTGTCTATTCCCCCTATTACACGGACTGCCCCTGACCATAGTATCCATATCTGGGTTTAAGCTTAGGCGACACCTCCTACATGTTGCTCTAGTAATATTCTTGAAAAATATCGGCATTGATGAATAATCTTTATTTTCCAAGAAATCTAAACTTTTCATGTACAGTTCTCCTTGAATTATTCGCGACCTTCATAGTATGATTTTGAGGAGTAAGGCAAATTGTGGTTAGTGCTTCTACACAGTAGACACTGTTTACATCAAGAAATTATTCTTTACCGTTTCATCGAACAAATTTCAAATAATAAATTGTGTATAATAATTGCGCTCTACAGGAAGATTATGTAGGCGAGGTACCAACGGTTCTCAGTACCGTTAATCCTCTAAACTACATAGGCTATCTATGCATATTTACAAATTAGAGATGACGCTTGTATAGGATATGTAGCGTTTATTCTCATAGCAGCATTTTTCAATATAATCATTTTTGACCAAAAATTTAAATTATTTACCATTATTGTAAAAGATTCTGAAAATTAGAAATCTATCTTAAACATTCATCAAAAAAACATAATTTTCTAAAACCCAATTTATATATGCAACCTGAAGAAGAATGCAAACAAAGATAGTAAAATACCAATCTCGCTGATTATCTCCATTATCAGTCCTGTTACATCTTAATTTATATCAGATATATTTTCAACCATCACTTCATATAAAAACTTCAGAAAAAATATTCAACAATCCTCCCGGTGGCCAAGCTGGCTAAGGCGCGAGACTGTAATTTGTTACCTCAAAAGATATCTTGAGATCGGGTGTTCGACTCACCCCCGGGAGATTTTTTTCTTTTTGCCTTTCGTTGAGAAAAACCAACTTAAAGACAAGTAACGACGTGTCAGCTCTCCTGTTACACCATATACCGTGTCATTTTACCATAGATAAGTGTGTCATTTCGTTATCAGTGGCAAACATTTGGCTGCAAAATTTTCGCGATGAGCGAAAAACTTTTTATGTACTACAGGCTATCGAGTAGAATGTTCTAGTTACATTGCAGAACTTTCTATATCGATGGTTTATCTTGTGCGGCTTAATCCTATTTGTAACCAGCTCTAATAGAAGTTTCTAGTTGATACCATTATTTTCTATAAAAAATATTTTTTACTGAGTAACATCTCATCTCTTTGAATTTCGTTTTTTGCAGCCCATCACCTTCATATATAAGGTGACCATATAACTTAGTTTTAGTTTTTATCTATTAATTACTTTTTTAATTATCCTTCTAATTACCACTCTTTCTTATAATGTTGTCATATTCCAAATTACATAACGCTTCCAAGCCAAACTTCAAAGTTTGCAAGCGTTCCATAAACAAGAATAGAACTTTAGCACCTAGATATAAAAATTTAATCTACTTGCCTGTAAATGAATCTGAATCTGAATCTGAATCCGAATCTGAATCCGAATCTGAAGCTGAATCTGAATCCGATAACGAAATATTCGAAATAGAATTAGACGAAGCAAATTACGATAGCGAAGATGACTCTGAAAATGAAATCGAATTATACGAAATTGCCGATGGCGATGAAGATCTTTACCAATATATTACCAACGATGCTGATAGCGAAGACGAACAATTATACATAGTTAACAAAAATCACTATAATGAATCTGAATCTGACTCCGACTCCGACTTAGATATGGACTCAGAAGATGAACAACTCTACATTGTAAACCAAAATAGAGATATGGAATCATCAGACTCAGAATCCGAATCAGAATCTGAGTCAGAAGATGACGAACAAAGAGTATTCATTTCTAACCAAAACAAATATCACAATGATTCATCCGAATCCGAATCTGAGTCCGAGTCTGAATCCGAATCTGAATCCGAATCTGATTCCGAAGTTGAACAACCATACGTCTCTAGTAGGAAATTCCGTGATTTTGCTGAATCTGAATCTGAATCTGAATCTGAATCCGAATCTGAAGATGAACAAGTATACGTAGTTAATCAAAACAGAAACTATGAAACAGACTCTGAAACTGAAGGAATCGACTCAGATGAAGATGTTGTCGTATTACATCCATACTACGAAGATGAATCCGACGAATCTGACTACTAATTCCTGATGACCATAAAAAACTTATATACGAACTTAATAGATAATAGATAATAATGCCTCACGATAAAACAAATAGTAGAAAACACAGTAAAAACATTATTAACAATACCTGCAATAACTAGAGTACGGCTTAAATATTCAAAGCTGATTTTGTAGTATTAGGCTTGGACCAAAAAAACAAATTGAATAGTAGTCTATGCATGGAAGCAGAAGCACAAGTTATCATAGAAACTGTAAATTCGTGTAGATATGTATGGCATACATATGTCTTCCGACTAAAGGACACCTAGAAAAAAGTGTCGTATATCCAAGTACATTTGAGCATGTAGAACATTCCTTATCCGTGTTAAGAGTATGTTATTTTCTAATTAGTAGATTTTATAGTTACATTACACTTACTGAATGCTATTTGTGCGCTGCTGCACATTTGGCAGAATGCAAACTTAAGTTCCTGCTGCTTTTCATTGCATCTTATGCACCATTTTTGTTCCTGCACTAGCTCTTTTTTCAGACGTGCAACTTCGTTAATGTCTGAAAAGCGTTCGAGCGTTTGCTTAAGGCACCAAAAATAAAGACACGAAAAAAATATGCGCAAACCCGGAATCGAACCGGGGGCCCAACGATGGCAACGTTGGATTTTACCACTAAACCATTTGCGCCGCTTTATATTAATTGTGCAGAAATGAGGTCGTTATGTACCAAGAGACATACATAAATACAAATACTTTAGAATTTGTCTCGTTTTTGGATAAAATTATTCCAGTATACTTCATCTTCTTTCCCAAAAAATGCAAGATAAAAATTTTGACTTGCGCCATAGCTTTTCCTTTAGCCATCATCTACAGATCCGATATTATTTCAATCTATTACTATATCACGACTCTATAAAGATCACTTCTTCTCACGTTTGATATAATCACGATATACCCCCCTTGCAACCTTGACAAAGGAATGTCTTCCATCATAAATTGGATATAATCCAACAATAATTAAGGTTGAGTACAACCATATTAAACTCATAGTAGTGTATCCTTTGAAGTAAGCCCGACTCCAAATCCAATCTCTATATAATGGCATTGGCCAAACTATCCATGTAATAACCAAAATGAAAAGAGTTGCTCCAGTTGCAATCTTGATATAGAAGTCTAGCTCCCGTTCGGTAATTGGAGGTTTGATACCATTCTTAACACCCAAGCCAGCTTCTTCTTCTGAAGTAGACAGTTCTTCCGATATCGAAGAAATATTCTTTTTATCGGATTCGTCTTTGGAAATTTCCTTGGTAGTAACATTGAAATCGATTTTAGAAGATTCTTCAATACTTGATTTCTCACTGTCTTCATCACCAGCAATAATAAGATCAGCAGATTGAAGTGTTTTCCAGTCGAATTTTTGATTCTGAATTAAACTTATGGAAATACTGAGAATAGCAGGCAAGAAAAGTGCAGTCAAACCACCCCAAAGCGCAGGTAATTGTTCAACAGTGGTGTCAATATTAATGGCACCATAGTACGCATAAGCAGTACCTAACCAAACAGCCAAACCAAATACTAAACCAAAAATTGGTGACACCAATGCTGCCAATTTAGTTTGTCTATCCCAAGTGATAGTTAAGATAATTGGAATAACACCAGGACAAATCATCATAGGATAGAAATAACCTAACCAAGTCATATTTGTACCAACATAATGCAACATTACTGAAAAAGCGGCTGCAAATAACCCAAAAAACACAACAGTGACATGGGAAACTCTAATCATCTGCTTGTTTTGTGCTTGAGGATTGATATACTTCTTGTAAATATCAAATGAAAGAATAGAACTGACAGAAATCAATTGAGCAGAAACGGTAGAGGTAACAGCCAAATAAATAACCAATAAAATAGCACCAAGACCATTGTTTCCTAAAACAGCCTTGACAACATATGGCAAGACATATCCTGAGTTGATTTCATTTTGAGTCATTTCACGAGGATAGGTAGGGAAAGACTTGTCCTTAGCCAAAACCAAAGCAGCTCCACCGACAATGGTACCAATTGGCCAAGGATTGGAGAAAATCAAGAAAGCGGCAGTAAGATAACCAGGAACAGTAGATCTAACGTCTGAAGAAAAGGTCTTTTGCCAGAAGGAAGAATCCATAATACATAAACCAAAGTTACCAATAGTTAAAACCAAACCAAAGATGACAGCACCTTTCGATTTTCCGGTCAAGTAAGAACCTTGATAGTTTCCTTCAATGTATCTGTCACCTTGATGTTCTAATAACAAGCTGTACAAGTTATCAAGTCCACCGATCTGTTCAGAAGCCAACACAGAGGTGTTAATGTAACAAAGAATAATTAACAAAATCAAAGTATGGACAAAATCAGTTAAGAAAGTAGCCTTCAAACCCCCAACGGCGGTATACAATAACACCCCAAATGGAATAAGCATAGTACTAGCAACAATATTCAAGTTACCACAGATAATAGAGATTGCTCCTGCGGCAGCTAAAATCATGGCAGAACATGATAACAAGTTGTTCACCAAACAAAGGAACAAATACAAAATGTGACAAGCTTTTCCGTATCTCAATTCGACAATTTCCAAAGAGGTGTGAGCATTTGGAATCTTCTTCTTAGCATGTATTCCAATAGTGGCCATAGTAGCAATTTGAACCGCTAACCCAGCCCCATAGTAGAAACCAGCTTGCAACCCATAATTATAAACCATAGTGGTTACCCATAACAATTCTGTGGCCCAAGACCAAGAACTATACACAGCAGAAATGGTTAAGGAAGTTCCGACGGTTCTGTTTGCAACAGCAAAGGTTTCTGTTGAGTTTGCATTTTCATGTAAGTATTTTTGCAACAATTTGGTTGTCAAAATCATACCTACAGCAAAGGCAGCACCAACCCCGACTAAAACACCGTATCCAACACCTTGTCCCAATAATTCAACAGCTTCAGACATATTTACTCGGCACAATAACTACCGATTCATCTTCTGGTTGCGATATGAATCATCTATATATAAGGGTTCAAAATATACCACATTTCTAATCTTCCGGTTCGGGACATTGGTTGCAAACTGTGGCAGCAACAAAGATTTCAGATTCTGACACGAACCGAACCTGGACAAGCGACGGTTGAGGGTGAAAGAAATTACTTGGAAAAATATACGATATTCTGAACCACCGTTACCATAAAATATTTTGCTGTCGTCATTTGATGAATTATTTCCCTTCGCACACTTGATAAATAGTGGTTACAAAAGTTAATATGAGATCGGGTCCTGGGCTCGGCTCGGGCGAAAAACTATGGCATCGCGTTTCAAAATATTAAACTTTATGGCAACATCCCAGCGAACAATAATATGCCAATGCCATTACTTTTACAGATCTGATTACTGGTTATCCACACTATGATCCTATCACATCATTATGCATGGCAATTTTGACACACTTTTTTCAGTCTGTGACTTTAACAGTTTTGCAATCGTGAACATATGCAATTCGCACTAGCATATCCATCTGCCCGTTAATATGTACTCTATTAACTATTAACGAGATTGTATGTTAAGGCTTTCTTTCCTTTTCGTAAAATGTGCAAAATCGATTTGGATGCGAAATCTCTATTAAATGTATTTACTACTTGAACAGACAAATAGCCAGTTATGGCACATATTTACAAGAATTTAGTGTCTAATTACACTGATTGACCCCAGACTCTATACTTCACCTCTAAATAAGTCCTCTATAACATTGCCCTTTTTCATTGTTTCCCGAACAATTCCTTGAACATTTTCAGGAAAGACTCTACCGTACCAGATGATTTCTTTGTCCTTTTCTTCAGGAAAGTAAATTACATTACCAGCATAAGCATGTCCTCCAACATGGGATACCAATCCTAGTTGCGTACTATCGTCCAAATTTTCAATAGACAAAACCTCTTCAAATTCAGTTTGCAAAAGCGGTGCTAGCTTCCCACACCGAGAGTCTCTTTGGACATGTCCACAGATCAATACTAAGTCGTTTTCAATTGGAAATTCTTCAAACACACTTGTATCTACAGGTTCAAGCGACTTTTGTTCGCGAGGACTGTTTTTTTCAAATGGATTATGAACTTGTTGTTGTGGTTGACTGGAGTCATATTTTGGAACCAAATAATGACGAATAAATTGCTCCGTATGGTCAAGATTGAATTTAACTATTTTTCTATCGGGAAACAAATAAACCAAATGATCATTAGGTCCATTGATTTGAAACATGTTTAGCAATTTCTTCTGATCTCTAAGTATGATGTTCGACACCATGATTGGATGAAATGAACTTATAAGTCCACGTTTAAGTGATTCAATTTCTGAGTTTATCGACCCAGGAACTAAATCAATTTTTGAAGGCATTGTTTCGAAATCTTCGTATCCGTGCGATAAAACAAGCACATGTTTCCAAGGCAAGACTTTTGTGTTATTCAAATTCTTTTCAAAGTCAATTGGTTCAGTAAATTCTGGGATTTGACAGTAAGTACATCCAGTATCATAGGCTGGAGGTGGACAATTTGCGATAAATTTGCTTGAGGTGGACGAAAATCTTCCACATTTCACCAGCGTTGTTTTAAATACTATTGCAGCTCTATTCCACATTCTTAAGCTAAAATTATCAAAACTAGCTAGTTATTTAAAACTTATATTATGTGCTTACATTCGAGGTGGCGGACCGATGAAATTCCGTTATGCCCGATTCCGCGATTTTCTATTTTTTTGCAGCCATGTCTATTTTGACCGCATGCTATTGATAATATCTAACTAATACGGCTATATAGCTGTTCTCATATATAGTCAGGTTTTAATTTCCATCCCTTGGTATTCTTGTCCCAATTTGCAATTTCTCTTAACATGGACCGTATTAAGATCATATCGCTTTCTGAACTCATGGTGATTCCAGCATTCTTCAAGATATCATTAGAAGTACCGAAATTATTTGGTTGTTGTTTTAAATAATCGGTAAGCTGACCAATAAGTTGCTGCTTATCTGGTTTCTGCGCCTTTTTCTTGTTTTCTTCAGAAAACACCGTTTCTCGTACTTGTGACTTTTGTTTCAAATCTTTAAGAATAGACGTAGAGGTAAGATTAGCTTTTCCTACTCTACCAGTACTTTTCTTTGGCCCGAATTTACCTGCGGCCCCAAATTTCCCTGTCCAGGTAGGTGTACCAATTACTTGTTTTCTTGCCAATCTACGTGATTTCTTTAATGCTTCGGCCGCTGCATTGGCTACTTTGCTTGCTTCTCGCTCAACTAAGGCTAATTCATGATTAGACGAATCAACAATTTCATCATGTTTAACCGTACTATGAACCCCACTGTTAGCAAATATCCCTTCCATAATTCTATTTTCATCTTTCGAATCAGCCTCATCATGTTTATCTTCGTCTTCTCCTCCTTGGAATTTCCCTAGTCTTGCTACTCCTCCAATCTTTGCAACTTCATAAAAATCGTCATCGTTCTTGTGTGCTTTGTTGAATAGTTTTGAGGACTTCCTCTCCTTACCACCTCCAAATTTTACCTCAGCACTATTGAACATATCTCCCGTTTCTGTTCCTCCTTCATCTTGATCTCCCAATGTAAAGAGATCGTGCAAATCATTGACTTTAAAAAATCGCCTTTGTTTTGGATCTTTTAAAATCTTATTAGTCAAAAAGGTCTTGAAGATTTGCCTATGGTATATCTTTTCTTCTATTGATCCAGCAGTCATTAGCCTATAAATAGTAATATCTCTCTTCTGTCCCAATCTCCATGCTCTTTCCCGCGCTTGTATATCGGTAGATGGATTCCAATCTGGATCATATATAATAATTCTATCTGCACCAGTCAAGTTAACCCCCAAACCCCCAACTTTGGTGGTTAATAAAAATATATCAATATTAGGATCATTATTAAACTTATCAACAAGATTTTGTCGACGAGCAATAGGAGTAGATCCATCCATTCGCAAATACGTTAGGTATTCCAGAGAATCCTTCCCATCTTCGTCAAACCGTGGAAGATTCGCTACAAATTTCTCTAGGATATCCAACATTTGACGAGTTTGGCAAAATAATAAAGTTTTATGATTATTAAGTTGCCACAATTGTAATAAATTTTTTAGCACTTGCATCTTTCCAGACTTCACTGGGTTTCCATAATTATACCCTTTTTTATGCATTAAGATATCCCGACTAACTAAATCTGGATGATTGCATAGCTTCCTCAAAACGTCAACTCCCATTAAAACATTCCGTCTTCCTTTTAGAATTGAATTCAATTCTTCAGAATGTAAAAATTTTTCATAAAGATCTTGCTGTACTTGAGTTAACTTGACAAATAATACCATTTCGTTTTTCTTTGGTAAATCTTGAGCAACATCGCTTTTCAACCTTCTTAATAAATATGGAGATATTAAGTCCCGTAAAATAACTGCACATTTATAACCAGTTTGTACTTGGACGTTAGATGCGTTAGCATACCCACCCATATTAATCGGTATAGAGAATTGTTGCTGAAATACTGGCAATGTTCCAAGTCTGCCAGGGAACACAAAATCAAATAAGGACCAAAGTTCAAGTAAGTTATTTTGTATAGGTGTACCAGACAATATAATTCTGTTGTACGTTTTGATTTGTTTACAAGTCAAGGAAATGATTGAGTCTGGATTCCTGATTTTGTGACCCTCATCAAGAACACAATATCCCCATTCCCTAGGCAAAATATATTTGGAATAAATTTTCAATCCAACGTACGTAGTGACTAAAACATGTCCTTTCTCTTGAACCCGATCAACAATCTCTTGGGCATTAATTTGGTTATGTGCATTTAAATTTTTAGATGAATTCTTAGGATCATGGTTTTCCAAATACTCTTCTAGTTTTTCTTCAGAAATTTTGTTTCCCATTCCTGATCCAATACCATGTAATATTACACATCTCATAGGTGGCCACCATTTATGAAATTCATTAATCCATTGATTTAAAACTGTAGCAGGTACAACAATCAAAATGGGTTTATCTAAAAGCTGTGAATAGTGTAGACCTGCTAGGAATGAAACTACCTGAATTGTTTTCCCTAGCCCCATTTCATCACCTATAATACCCCCAGTTTTCTGATTGTATAATTCCCATAACCACTGAACACAAGTCTTTTGATAGTCAAATAGCGAAGGATAAATGTCACCCGGTAACTTATATTGACCATCTAAAACGGCATCAGCAATTGTTGGATGTGGTTTGAAGTATTCTGGAACATCATCATCTATGGCTGTACCACCAGCTTGCTTTCTTATACCCGCTCTTCTGGACATCCAAGACTTCAAACGAGTTTGATACACTAATTCGTCTCCATCGTCGATATTTCTTTCAGTCTCGTAACTAGGTACCGGTGCTTCAAGCTCATCATCTAAATCTTCATTGGCATCGATTTCCATCTCTTCCTCTTTGATTTCCTCATCATTATCATCATCGAGGTTATAGTCATCGTCCCTATCATCAACATCCGCAAAATCTTCCTCATCTTTGTCAGATTCTAACACTTCGTTTTCTGAGGCAATTTGTTTCGTAGATGCTGGTCGAGAACTGTGATCATCTTCAGTTTTGATTGTATCTGAATAGTTTGAATCAAACCCTGGCTGTTTTAAGAAAACATGACTTTTTAACGTATCAGTAGACTGATGCTGAAATTGATTCAGTGTACCAAAGGCGGTGATTTTACCTGTTCTTATAAGAAATTCATTTTCCGTTTCACCAGGAAGTTTCTCTACGGATACTTGATTTGGATCAACTTTCAAGTCTGACTTTGATTCTTGTAATCTCTTTTCAATCTCATCAACATCTTGTTGATGGAGCTTCAATTCGTTCTCTTCGTACCAAGCAATCTGTTGCTTCAAATGCTTCTTTTCACTGATTTTACTACGCGGATCATCGAGTCTTCTCTTCAATGATCTGATGTTATCTTTAGTCTTTTTCAATTTGGTTTTGGCTTTATCCAACCGCTTTTCATCCAATTCTTGATCTTTGTGAATCAAAGCTTCGTGAGCTTTTCTGGTGATGGCATTTGCTAATTGATCTTGATCAACTAATTTGACTCCAAGCGATTGCAAATCACTATTGCCATTGCCATCCTTTGTATCTGAATCACTCATCGCGCTACACGAACCCAATACCAAACTTAGCTTCCAACTAGCTCACTCTATTGTTGTTCCGTCCTATATATGGATACCTGTTTTGAACTTGTATAATGAATTACTTTATAATCTTTTTTTTCTAGCGGAAGTGGTTTTGTAGGATTCTGTCTCTATGCTTCCTTTATATTTTGTACATAATTTGAGAGCTGCAAAATATTGGTTCTGTTAGTTCTGTTATCTCTTCCTTTATATGGATTTGACTTCTTTTGTATAAAGTATATTTTGGTTATATATTTATTCTATACATATGTGGTTAAATCTATGATAGTTAAAGGTATGTTTCTAATGGTATAATACTTTCATAAATGATTCCTTTACATATATGTTTCTAATGGTATAATACTATACATATAATACTTTATGATTCTCATATGATACTTACTTATATGATTCTCATATGATTCTTACTTATATGATTCTCATATGATACTTACTAATATGATTCTTCCTCCTATTCATACATTATTCCTCCATTTCTCTTTCTATCACATTATCTACATATCTACATCATCTCCATACCTCTAGCTACAATTACCTTTTACTCTCTATCAATGCAGTGGTGTTAATGGTATATACATCTATGCAAGTGAATCACTGATGAATCTGTTGCTGCAACGTTTGCAAACATTGCTGGTAGACCTGTTCATCTTGGGCAGAAATCAACTCAGGAACACTAATCTCAACCTCCTCGATCTGTTTGCTGCCTCTACCAATAGGTTTCATAAGACTCTTGAACCATTTGTCTTCTCCTTTACCAAATACCAAATTGTAAGCATTACCCGATTGGTTGGCTCTGGCAGTTCTACCAACTCTATGAACATATTCTCGGGACGAATTAGGCATATCATAGTTGATAATATCGCTAATACTCAAGATATCAATCCCTCTAGCAATCAAATCGGTAGCAACAATTATATTGATGGTTTGTTGGGCAAATTGCTGCAATATCTTATTTCTTACCATGGTTTTGTTGTTAGTGGAGTTGATGTAGCCAACACTGATAGGTTTATCAGCAAGCTTGGTTAACAACAATTGCAACAATGTGCTCAATCTCAACGAAGCTTCGTTCGATTTCGTGAAAATTAATACATTGCAAAGCTTATCGTTCAGAATCAAGTATTTGGCCAATATCAATGGCTTATCGCTCATCTTGGAGCTTCCCAAACGTATCTTGTATTCTGTTAACGTTGGAGGCACGTTGAATAACTCATTGACCAATTCTCGGTCTTGGTTAACAATAATTAATCTCGGTTTAACAAAATTTAATACCGCTAATTTCCCGGCATCTGTAGTCAAAGTGGCAGAAAAGATCAATTTTTGCACCGGTAATCGCCATGTTTCCGATATGTTAACCGTTCCAGGCAACTTGCTTATCAAAACATTGGCCCAATTTTGAAACGATTGATTTAAAAGTCTATCTGCTTCATCTATAACAAGATACCGTAAACTGTGCAAATCGACCGATCCGTTGGTTATGTGATCCACCAATCTCCCCGGAGTGGTTACAATGATATCCGGAGGGTTCTGCAGCAACTTTTCCCCTTCTTCTTTGATGGAAATATCGTTCTTTAAGCTGGCAATATTCAAACTGGTACCTTTTGCTAGCAGCAAAAGTGTCGTTTTAACTTGATTGATCAATGGTTTTGTTGGTACCAAGATGATTGCCCGTACCCTGGGTACAATCCTTGTGTGTAAAGCTTCAATTATGGGTATGGAGTACGCTAAGGTCTTACCAGACCCTGTAGAAGCATTGACAAGAATGTCTCCCACTACATCTGGCTGTATTTTATTTTTGATTTGGTCTGCTAACATAAGCTTAAGCACCGCTATTTGTACAGAGAAGGCCAGTTCAAAGCCCTGGGCCTTTAAGTTCTTCATCATAAATGGCGATAGTTTGAACTCGCTGAACGGCTGCTGGTCTTCAGGTAATGAGTATAATGGTGTGGCTAACCAGTCTAGATTCTTCAAATGGGTCGAGTTGGAGCTCAAACGTTTATCACGAGGTAAAGCTGGTTGCGGTAACGGCTCCAAATCCCGGTGTTCTATCTGTTCTGCCTGTTCTACGTCTTCCATATGTTCATCTTCTACATTGGAGTTTATGTTTGAGACCTTCTTTAATTTGTTGAAAATGGCTTTATGCTTGGAAACATAGTCCTCATCGTTTTCTACCGGATCAATGTCCATTTCAGTGCCATTATTGTCTGCTTCAAGCGGTATGTTTTCGAGTTCCTGCTGTTCTTTGCTTTCATTATTGGTATTTTCATCGCTATCACTGTCATTATCACTATCGTTGTCGCTTTCAATGTCGCTATCACTACTGCTGCTATCACTGGAAGTATCGTCGTCACTATCAGCATCGCTATTACTGCTTTCACTGCTGCTTTCACTATCACTTTCGTTGCTTTCAGCATCATCTTCACCACTTTCGGCGACACTTAACTTTCTTTTTCGGCTCAAAATCTCATCAATACTGATTTTACTCCTCAGATCCCCTGAAACGCCGTTTGGATCGTATCTCACCCCAAACATCGACCTATGGCTCTCAATATTGCACCCATCTCCATCTCATCTCTATACTTTGAAAAATCCAGACTACACACAGGAAACGAGTTTTGACTATATACAGGATCACATTCGCATAGACAGGACATAGTTTCCAAAGAAATTTTTCACTAATAGACCAAGCTAGAAACCATACAACACCACAACAGAATGAAGGCCGGGTTAGCATTATTGAAGAGATCGGTGTGGAAGGGTCCTCATGTTGTCCCATTACCTATTGCCGAAGCCATGAAAAACGGCACTCCCATCAGAACCAACGCTAGAAGCTGTACCATCTTACCACAATTCGTGGGCTTGAAGTTCCAGATCCATAACGGTAAGGAGTACGTCGAGGTAGACATTACTGACGACATGGTGGGGTCCAAATTGGGCGAATTTGCTGCCACAAGAAAGAGATTTATGTATAAATTCTCCAAGAATTAGAAAGCTTGCCATATTTAATGCCTATAACGAACGCTAGACATCGGTCCCAGTGATTTACCGCAGTCTATTTTGAACACAGCACCAAGCCGAGCTACCATTAATGCTTTTGTGGTGCAAAAAATTGGAAACAGCACTTGAACCCGTCGGCTAGTCGTGTGCTTCTGTCATACTACGGCTGTCTAATCTGTCCAAAATAGTCTAGCACTACTTGTATATAACATAAACACATAATAGATCACTTACGTACCATACTTGTAGTATTATCGTTCATTATCTATAGAATGCAATGCAAAACCATCCCGATGATCTTGCTGCAATGGCCGATAGAGCTGTGTTGGCCTATTAAGTATACAGATTTTAGCACCTTTGTGGCTTCTCGTTATCGTTTTGCACCACTCTTTCGCTCTCTTGCCAGTTTCGCTCTTTTCGGTGTTTCTTCTTTGGGTGTTTCTTCGCACTCAACCTCTTCTTTCTCTAGGATTATAGTCGTCTAGTCTGGACAGTCTCAATTCGCCAGTTCTATCCTCCAAGGGCCATTTACCCCAGCCATTCAATCTCACCACTAAAACCGTAGCATTATCATCACCTCCAACAAACTCGACAAATTTTAACACTTCATCAGCACCCTGCTGTGGAGTACCGGCGCTGCCTCTATTATTGTAATTGGTCATGATGATATCAGCAATCTCCTGATCGGTCAAAATATCTGTCACTCCGTCGGTGCAAAGAATAAGAAACGATTCGTCACCCCCGGTACCAGCAATGGTGTATTTATTAATTTCCTCTGCAGATAGCTTCTTTGAAATTGTAGACTTGTCTCCCACGATAAACTGGGTGATATCTGGCTCTGCTGACACCCCTTGTTGTTTAAAGTTGACATCTCCAAAGGCTCGGGTATTTGCCAAGGAGATAAACCGCTCCTCGCCAAAGGAATCGGTCATGAAGTTGGTGGCATATTTCCGTAGTCTCGCCGCTTCCATAGGATTGGAAGGATGGTGTGGAGTCGTCAATGCGTGAGCAGTACCGGAATTATCCACCAATATGGCCTTAGTATCACCTACATGCGCAATGGTCAACATATTGATGGTGCCACGATTGAAGTAGTATATTTCGTCCTGTTCTTCTGCGTACAATGTATTAAGGAAAGCTGAAGTACAGGTGGAACCAGATCGATTATCCTCCGATTTCATGAACTCAAAATCTGCCTTCAAGAAGCTCAAAGGCACACTAAGCTTCAAGTTGGGTTCTACTGCCAAATTATCCACTTTAATGGCATTTTTCTGTAACATATTGTAGTGCTCTTCTCTTGATTTAAACCATCTTCGCCAGTAACCACCGACCTGCAAAGCGTATTGTTTAATGATTTCGTCAGAACTATCGAAATCGTAACTTTCAATGCATTTCGATAAGTTATCTTTTAGAAAACTCGAGCATTGGCTTCCACCATGGCCATCAAAAATGTTAAAATTGAACAATTTGTGGTGGTCAATATCCAACACCGCAGCACTGTATCTGTCCTCGTTGTACGGGCGATTGACCCTCTGCGTAGAATGTCCAAAATGGCTAGGAGATTTTAAAAGCGGCACTCTAAGCTTGGCACTAGTTGGTGATATTCTCGTATCTATAGCATTGATGGTGATGCTAGACGAAACGGATCGACAAAGAAAATTTCCTCTTCTGGACAATCGTGGGCTCCATATCATGACTATGAACAACTGAACACACTAGGTTAACTCTGTTACTATGGACTACAACTATGGAACAATCTTTAACTCTACTAATTTAACCTGGTTTATCCACTCATAAATAGATAACAATGATTTAGTACAAATACGCTACAGAAAACGCGCCGGTAAATACACCTCGATGGTTAAACAATAGACCGTTTCAGAGGGTGATGGGGCCCAGTAGTGATGCTAGGAAGAAGATAAACAATAAATAATTGCGGTAGTAAAGTTTGAACTCGGATTTTTATCTCCATAGGTCGGCAACAGGCGGCCCACGAGATGAGCTCCGAGATGTAAGATGGGGACAAACTCTTAGGCGGTGGTGCGACTGTAGTGAGAGTATGAGAACCCGGAGGTTAGATATTGGCTTAGAAGCCGATTAGAGAGTAATTGAAGAGTAGTTAGTTTAGTTAGTTTAGTTAGTTTATTTAGTTGAAGATAGGTAGGTTTAGTTGACTTATGGTGTAGTAGCATGTATTTTAAGTTTGTATTTGTGAGTTAATCAGTTTTTAAGGTTATCGTAGTAGAATAAGTTTTTTTGTTAAGTGCATATGCATAAGTTGCAATCAAAGGTTTCTGTTCTATAGTGTCCATATAGAACTATGCCTTCCAGAATTACTGCTTTTTAGTATTTTACAGTGTTAGTCCTCGCATACATTAGATTATATCAATTTGTTCACATTCCATTCCTTCAAGCATCAACTACAGACGCAGTCTGTCTTATTTCCGACTGAATTGAACTCAGAGCAGCTGCGACTGGCACACTCTCGGCTTTTGAGACAGGCTCACTTTCGGCATCTGCAGCAGCAGTTTTACTTTCAACAACTATATCCTTTTCGTCCTTCAATTCTTTTACCGCATCCTTTGCCTCTTCTGGTTCATTCACCTCCTTTTCTGCTTTCTCTTTTTCATTAATAGCCAACTTTTTGGTTTTTTCGTCAATTGCCTTTAAGCCTGATGCATCTGCATCCTTAACAGTAGGTTTATCATTCGAGGTCAAAGTAGTAGACCCGGACTCTAAATGCGACTTACTCTTTGAAGAGTGTTTCTTTGCACTTTCTAATTCATCTTCAATAGAATGAAACTCATTGTAGATAGCATATGTCAATCCGCCGTCAAATTCTACTGGTAAATTCCAAATTCTCGTGGTGTTTAACATTTCAGAATTGGCAAAACCTCTTGTCATATTTAAACCATGAATTAAATCGCTATTGAATTCCCATTTGGGCAAAGGTTCCTCATTAATCAATTGTTCGATAGAAGGTTCATCTAATTGATTAAAACGACAGTGCAATAATGCAGAAAATGCCTTTATTCTCGAGGGAGGAATCTCTAAATCTGGAGTCAAAATAAACCCCGATTCAATGATCCCGTGGTCAATATTCTCAACAGGAATATCAATATCAGTTTTATTGGTGAAATTTTGTAAAACCTTCCCATTTCTAGACTTTCTTTGGAAATAATGTTCAATCCTCAAATCAAATGGGTCGTTCAATTTAAAACTAGTAAAAGGGGTAGCAGAAATAAGAGAGTCTTCCTCGATTGTCACTAAGGGGTGCGCGGTCCTTGATTTCGAGTTTTTCGAATAAAAATCGCTTAAAATTTTAAGTATCCCATTAAATGTTTCCAGCGTAATTTCATTACCTACTTGATCTAATAACAGCGCATTATCGCTTAAATCAAATTTAGGAATATAAATTTCATTACCATAATACATTGGTCTACAAATTTGCTGGATCATCTGATACCAAAACCGGGGCACCTGAAAAGGTGGTAAAGGAATGAAGTTGTTAGCAACTTCAAGAATATCTCTAAATTTGTCAAAATTAATGACATAATACTGGAAAAGACATATGTTTGCTACCTTTTGCAATTCGTATTCATAAAAAGAGTCTGTGTTCAACTCCAGCTGCTTTAACAATTTGAAGGTATTAGTAATATGATCCTGGAACTTGGATAAATCAACCTCGTATTCAACGATTCTTTCTTCTCCAAATTTTGTGAAATCCATTTTGAGGGGTGGAAGGAGAAAAAGTTAAAGGGTGGAAAAGATATTAATAATTCAGGACAACGAAGCGAAGATTAATATATACTAATAAGTCAAGTATACTAATAAATCAAATATAATAAAAGATCAAATATACTAATAGTATATATATGTAAATTGAAGACCGTATATTGCATCAATCTTGGCCCCATGGTGTGATTTATATAAGGATACCCCATATTCCCCCACATGTGCGAGCATATGCAAAAACTTCAGCCGTGCATTAAAATTAGATAATAGCAATGTGATGGCATGATTCATCTGCAATGATCATAGAAACTGTGATTAGCGTTGATTGTAGTATGGAATGAGCTGATGCATAACCGTCATATTAGAATTGAAGTACGAAACTTGGAATTCCTGCATCACTTTCGTATCACTTGTGGTAATCGTTTAACGCTAGTTCGGTATGTACTATTCGGATTAGGAAGTCTTCACCCTTGCATATGTAATATGATTAATGATGATTTGGCCTAGTAGTAGGATGATATAGACAGATCGAAACTGCACGATGGGCAGCTTTAAAGTAGAGGGAAAACTGTAGGTGGCAGACCGTTGGTGAACTCTTAAGATTCACTGCCTGAATAATAAATTATGTGATTTACCTTAAAAAATAATCTAAAGTGGAAGTGGATTAGACAATTTTAACACATTTCATAAAGGTTTTATAGCAAGCGATTTTTATATGGACTCGTCCTAATAGATTCATGTAAGATTTGATTTATCATCTGTTGCTAGTTGTTTGCTTTGGCTCTCAATTTCTTTTCTCTCAAAATTAGCCCAATTATTTTCTTTTCATACTGTAGTATCGCTTCTTATTGATTTTAAATGTAAACCCACACCTTTAATATAGATACTTGAGGTACCTGATTTGCTCTTGAGAGTTGTTGGAGACTTTTATTCTTGAAGATCTTTCCAATACAGAGCACATTTCCGCAAATTCACAATGTTAGACTCTATTATTTCCCGCAAAATGTATCTAGTATCTTTTATAATGTAGATGCTCAAATTGTAGTGTAGAAACTATAACAAGCATAACCAACAACACCTAACAAGTGTAAGCTATTCAGCATTTGAGGTAGAAAGTGAGATCTTTCGGATACTTTTGAAATACTAGGTTATTCGAGGTTAGGCCCTTGTCTTTTCAGCAACAAATCACCCAAGAGTACTGAGAGCATTCCTGAACTTTCTGTTCATATGCCCTATTAGTAACCAATAAGTATCAACGACTTAGAGCAACAAAGCGAATAGCAGAGCTCTCTGAAATATTTAGAGATCTCCGTAGTGTTTAGATGAAATAATAATTCTTTTTCAACCAAGAGACCTTTCAATAACCCATAAATCTGTTAGCTGAAGGACCTAGTAAACTATTAGAAAGTACAAGCCAACTCCGAGATATCCAGAAAGCGTTCAAAGCATTGAAAAAGATTCAAAAAGTGCTAACGACCATTTTTTGATTGCATCATCATATACAAAATACTGAAGGCGAAGTGCAGAAGCTTTGCCAAACGAGATAAACCCTAGTACATTGGCAACTATTTCAAACAATATGTTAATTGAGTTCCAGCTTCGGAGATCTCAATAGGGTTTCGATCGGAGCAGTTAAAGCACAATCAAAAGTTCGAATTTTCCATTTTCACACATTTGCTTCATTTTGAAAAATACTGGGAAAACGGTTTGCCAAAGTTATCAAGTACAGAGCCAATTATCAGGACGCATAACGGCTACATGAGTTAAGGGGTCACTCAACCCAATAACTCCATCAGATTCGATTCATTAGGGGACTTTGTTAACAGAGGTTGCAACCATATCCAAAAAAGGCAATTCGGCGGATGTCCATATGAGGGCAGGAGATGCGCCCGACCAAAATGTGCCATCTTTATCAAAAGTCGAGCGTGTGGTGTAGGAGAAGCGGTTTATAATCAAACAGAGCGGAGTACGATAAGAAGTGGGAATGGTGATAGCGGAAACCGTTTCCATTCTGTTGTCAATATCAGGTAAACTGTTTCGCACCAGAAGATAGTGGTAAAAAGAAATTAGGTGCATATACCATCTATCGTTTACGACGGAGGCTACAAGTCGGAGAAAGCAGCCAAAACATATGCCAACAATGTTTTCAGAGCTACGGTGTTACACGGTATAGTATAATGTATGTTAGCATATGTAAAGCGAGTCATGTAGACTTAGTGACATCTTAAGAGAATATTTTATTAATAAGGTACAGGAAAGAAGAACAATTAATTTGCAATAATTGATTAAATCACCTTAGCATCAAGTTCAAGTCAAGCGATAAGCAAGATAACACGGAATCGTTTTATCTCAACATACGTAGTATTGCAGTAGCGTATCGATAGTGCCAAAAGAAATAAAGCAAAGTTTCTATTGACAGCTTTCGCCTGTTTCTGAGAGGCATTCGCAAAGCGCAAGGCGATTTCTCAAACTAGTAACCAATAATGCGACCGAGATCAGAGATAATAAATTTTGCAACTATTACAACAGTGAAGAGATAAAGAAGAACGGCTACAAACTTCTAGTAGAACATCAGTTACAACTATTCATCTACCTCATTATGATCTATACAACCCAAGGTATCACCGTATTTGCTCTAGAGGCCGTGCGCTCTCGCCGAAGATTTTTTTTATTGTAGTGGGGAAAAGCCTGTTTTAGTTTATTTTCTTACCCCGAAGTCAAGCTTATCTTTATCTTTTAATTAATGCAAACCGCTAGCGCATCGCCTTCAGAGGTTATATATACCAGATAGATCCTCTATGATTTTTCAGTTATCGCATCTTATACCATATTGCACCACAAGTGATATTTACCTACCTATTTGATAGATATCTACCTGCTACAGAATAGTGATATTTTACTGGTATTTTAGTGATATTTTATTGATATTTTGTGCTACTTGATTTATATACAGCAATATAGACACTTCTGAAACTTGCCAGTCTTGCAAAGTGTCCCATAGTCATAGTCAGACGTCCTAATTACAAAATAACGTTAGATAGCTCCACCATAATTTACTCTGGTGTAGATTACATCATACTATACTTGAAAATACCAAAATGAGGTTTGGATCTAGGGCCAAGTCTACATCTAGCTCGCTCAAAAACGACCCGGAATTGTACCATGTTACATCTCAGGTGCATATTGACGATTTGCATGTTCAATCAATTTTGTCAAACAGAGGTATCACCGTCAATATAGATCATGAAGTTGATAGTGATGAAGCCTTGATCATTGCCATGGGCTACAAGCAAGAGTTTAAGCGTGAGTTTTCTCTTTTGACTGTGTTCGCGGTATCGTTCTCGGTGTTAGGGTTACTTCCTTCTATTGCCGCATGTTTCATGTACCAACAAGAAGTTATCGGTATGTCACCAGTACCATGGTTGATCGCAGTGTTCTTTGTTAGTTCCGTTGCCTTATCTTTAGCAGAAACTGCATCGGCATTCCCTGTCAGTTCCGGTACTCCATACGCAGTCAGTCAATTAGCCCCACCTAGATGGAAAGTATTTTTAACCTGGTTGACCTGTTGGTCCAATTGGATGTGTCAAATTACGGCAGCCCCATCGGTGAATTATTCCGGTGCCCAAATGATGCTCGCTTTGAGATCCTACAATGATCCAAATTACACCGCCTCTTCTTGGGAAGTGTATCTTTTAACTACGGGGATTACTATTTCGCACTCGGTTATCAGTTCCTTACCAACTAAATGGTTAGCACAATTTAATTCCGTCGGAACTGGCTGCAACATTTTATTTTTGGCAATTGTGTTCGTAATGATTTTTGCTGGAAATGATCGTATGAATATTAATGAAGGTGTTACTACCAAATTCAATTCAAATTCCGTAGCGTGGGGATTGACTAATTATACCGACTTCCCCACCGGGATCGCCATGTTGATCTCATTTTTAGGGGTTATTTGGTCCATGTCTGGTTATGATTCTCCTTTCCATTTGGCTGAAGAATGTTCTAATGCAGCTACTGCAGCACCGGTTGCCATCGTTTTAACCTCCACTGTGGGGGGTATGGTTGGGTTTCTTTTTATGATTGCTATTGCCTACACTTTAGTTGATATGGACGCAATTATAAACGATCCTGCTGGATTGGGACAACCATTTGTTACCTATTTGTCGCAAATATTGGACAAAAAACTAGTCATGACTGCTACTAGTTTAACCATTATTTCATCTTATTTTATGGGGTGTTCATGTATGTTAGCTGCATCAAGAGTGACTTTTGCATACTCTCGTGATAATATGTTCCCCTTATCGAGAATTTGGAAAATTGTTAGTCCTATTACTCAAACTCCAATCTATGCCGTATGGGTCAATTGGTTTTTAGGTCAATTATTGTTATTATTAATCTTTGCTGGTGATACTGCCATTGGTGCTATTTTCTCTGTAGGGGGTATTGCCGGATTTGTCTCATTCACCATGCCAACCCTTTTGAAAATCACTTATGCAAGACATAATTTCCAACCAGGACCATGGAATTTAGGAAAGTTTTCCGAACCAATTGGATGGGTATCTGTTTCTTTTGTCGCAGTTATGATCCCAATCTTGTGTTTCCCAACCGTGAAGGGTGCAGACTTGACTTTAGATTACATGAACTGGACCGTGGTAGTGTACTTTGGTACCCTTCTTTTGTCGACTATTTGGTATTTCGCATACGCCCACACATTCTATAAGGGTCCAAAGGCTAATCTTGACACCAGTGATTTTACTTATGATGATGACGTAATTGATGGGAAAGAAGAAATGATTCATTCCCTAGATGAAAAAAAATAATACAATTCATCAGGAATGAATATTAGTTTTTTCGTGCTTTAGTTCTTAGTTTGATTTTTCATTATTTATTTATTTAGTCAATGCAGTAATTTGTATAATTGTTCGAAGTGTCTTCATATACCTGTATTTATTTTAAAGCTACTAATGGTTAGTATTTATATCAAATGGGAAAATTATAGTCTGATCTATGGCATGATATTTTCTGCCATATGACATACATCTAATTTGTCTTGAGCGCAAGAATACCCACAAAAAACTGATTTGGAAAAGGTCCCCATGCAAAGTTATAAACTATATACATGGATCCATCTCCTATTTATAGATGAGATTATAGATACGAATTCCCACGTTTAATTTGCTCTGTACCCCGAGGAGTAAATTATCGTAGTTTTTGCAGCCATAATTTTTGCTCTTTTGCGCCCCCCATGCGGCTCTAGAAAGAGCCTGCCTAAAAAATCATGCAAGCACCGGTTTAGCGACGGAAAAATGCCACTAAGAGGCAAAATGGCTCACTAGAAGGGAAAGTTAGTGAGCAGACGAAAACGGAAGTGCGATTTGCGCTTACACAAACGGAATTTTTTTGCGCTTCACAAGTTTGCAACCGTTTAAACTCACCCAAGGCAAGTATAGTTTCACTTCGGGCGCAAAATCATTGTGGCCTGGTATCACACCACCAAAGCCCGTGGCTACTGTCATGTCTTTACATTTGCACGAGAAAGATTTACAAACCATGCATTTGCGCACTTATTAACTAATTTGGATTCTATATCACTTGTACATGAAACTGTATTATTACATGGTCCGTTTACTAAAGCACCAAGTTCTGGTCAGCGTCGTCGTCATAGTTGAAGTCTAATGGATCGTCGCGATACTCGCGACCGGAAAATCTTCCCGTAATCGAATCTTTAATTCCGTTTACGGTGCCATTGATTCGGTCCCAAACACTCGGCTCCGGTGTCACTGCGTGTATACTAGTGTCTATGTTAGCTTCTAGGTCAGTATTATCGCGATACTGTCCAGTTAAAGTCTGATGGAAGCTTTGGCGGTTGTTTTCGTAGTTTAAATTAGCAGCGCTAGTCAAGTTAAATGGCCGCAAATTGTTTTCGTTCATCCTCTTGCTCATGTCTCTATTAATGATTCTTTTAGCCTCTACAATTATCAAATCTCTACGCTTTGTAGGAGCGTTTTCCTCGTTTTCTTCATCCTCCTCATCAGAAAAGCCCCAACTCGAGTAAAAATCACTGATTCCCAAGCGTTTCTTAAGCTTATCGTAAACATGGAACACCGTCAATAGTACTGGAAGTAACACAAATCTCGGTAACCAATTGTTAAGCAAATTAAACAACCCTGTTAAGTGGATAGAGCTTCCGAACCAGTCTTCAAAGATGGATTTTCTCGAGATGAATAAGGTAATGAAATTGTATGAAAGTGGAATGGTTAATCTGGCAATGTACATAGCGTACCAAGTTACGCTAACAGGGTCGGAGTTTCGTGGCACCAAGTGGTACATGTTGAACACCTTCAACGACGTCAACGAGGTTAATGCAGCGAACAACATATAGGAAAACAAAATCTGGGTTATCAATAACTGCACAAAGTTGTGGTCTTTGAAGTAGTCTATTACGTAGTTTACGATGGAAAGTTTGGTGGAATGGAAGAACTCCGATTGAAGAATGGCAAACGAGAGCAAAAACAACACGATCGACACTATTCTGCTGGCAATGGACCGCACGTAGTAGAAGTAGAGCACGGTGATCCGGGGTGAGATTAATATTCGATGCAGACTGAGTCGGAAGCTCAATGGCGTATTATTAGAGTGACATGCTAGTATATCTTCCAACCGCACGATCCTGCTCAACAAGTTCTCATACTCTGACTCGTAGGCAACAAACTTGGACAAGTTATCCTGAAAATTGCGCGATAACTTCACCATAAATGAAGTTGTGAGCTGTTCGCGTGAGATGTGTTCTGGCGACGCCAGCAAATAGTGCTGGTCCACCGTTGCCAAGAGGTCCAGTGGGATCTGGTGGTGCAAGTGCAATATCCAGTCACGAAATTCAAAGTCATCGGGACTGGTGGTGAAGGTTTTGGTCAAAAATACCACTTTGAGCACATCTTCCTTAAAGGAAATACGACAATCTTCCAAATTATCCACCAATTTCGGCACTTTCAAGTACAAACTATTGAGGTAGGTCATGAAGCTGCCTTCTGTCCACTTTTGCCGTGGAATGGCCACCAAACCGTGCGCCATTAACCATAGTGCTAGGATAAGAGAATAGATATGGGTCAAGCCGATAATCATCGATTTCAAGTGTGAAAAACTGAGTCCCACCTCCAACGTCAAGTAGAACACACTAGCGAGCGCTAGGGCCAACATGGCCAATTGAAACTTCAAATTTTCTCGAAAAGCGCTCTTTACTTTCAAGAGCTTGTTATAGTGCCCAGAACGATAGAACTCCTGCAACATGGGCAACAAAAGCCATGTTAACAAGAAGGTGGTCCAGTACTTGCTCCTCCAGAGAAAGAGGATGACATTGTCGGACAAATCGAACCAGGAAATGATGTCGTAGTTGTGTTTAATGTAATCTATCGGTAGGAGAATAATGATGGAAATGGGTATAAACACCGCCAAAACGACGGGAACGCCGAGATACGCCGGGTACTTGAACAAATTGATGTGGAACTGGATCGCCACCACGGTGAAGGCCAATACCAAGAGGTAGCACGAAGATACTAGAATCCACATTAGGGGCACACAGATGGAGGCAGTGGTATTGTGGTTTTTTGCAATTTAAATGCGGTACCGGCGTGGAATTGCTACCAAAGTTGCTACCGGAGTTCACTAGGGTGATATGAGTCCACTAGTATGATTTGAGTCCAAAAGTATGGCAAACGGGAACTAGTGCCAGGAAAAAGCAGATGCTGTTGCGAATCATTTATTGCAGCAGTGATTTGGTTTTAGTGCACTCCAGAACAAAAGCTGTGGAGCGGAAAAACCTCTCACCGGCTTCTTTTTGGATCTGCGAATTTTTAGCCAGTGAACCCCATAATGTCAGCAGAAGAAGCCACAGAAGTGATCGAGCCAGCTCCAGCTACCGCTGGTGCAAATTTGGAAGCAAAAGCTCCAGAAACTGATGATTTAGCGCAAGTTGCTGCTACTCCAGAGGAGCCGAAAAAACCAAAAAAGAAATCGGTTGGGTTTGCCAGCTTGCCAGAGGAGGACTTGCACCAGCACCACCAGGAGGTGAAGAAGAAGCAAAAAGAACGGGCAAAATCGAATCCTTTTCATAAAATTCCTGCCGAATTGGCATATTTGGAGAAAAAGAATACCCCCTACCCCAAACCTCTTGCCAAACCAGAAGTGTTTCCTGCCACCAACAGGAAGCCCAGTAAGGAATTGGGCGACTTGAGAAATATGCCGATCAAGGTGATTTCCGTGGTGAATCTGCAGACGGAAATCAATTTCGATTACCCTACGATTCATCTTCCACTTCAAGCAGGATATGTCATGGTTGATGTCAAGTACGCCGGGTTAAACTCACGAGACATGTTTAAAATCTACCAGTTTGGGCTCAATTTCAGTAATAAGAAGATTGGTTTAGGGTACGAGTTCGTTGGAATAATCGAAAACCTGAACAATGATAACTTTACAGTAGGCGATAAGGTGGTAGGGATCGTGCATCCTGACGATAAGAAGGGAAGCTTGTCTACAAGTTTGCTAATCAATCCTGCTTGGGATATTCTTGTGAAAGTGGACGAGGAAACTTTGGCGAAATTAGACAATGTAGAAGTCAATTTGTCTTTTGTTTCGGGACCCAAGACCGGCGATTTTGAAATCGAATCTGACTCGGACGAAACAGCCACAAAAACTTCAGCTACGGCCGAATCTAATGATACCACTAGTGATGCTTCTACTAATGTTGCTACTCGCAAGAAGAAGCTCTCTAACTACGAGATCCCCGACGAATTGCCCAATTTGGCCAAATTAGTTACCTACCCTTCATTATACTGCCGTGCACGCCAAATATTGTGCCATTTAAAAGACCAATCTAGTGGCTCTGTAAATGTGCTCATAAATGGTGCTGATACTAACTTGGGCCACACATTATTACAAATCTTAGCAACTGATTTCAACAGAACCAATTTGATCTTGATAGTTCGAGAATCAAGTGTCAAAGAAATGGAAACCTTGGTGAACAATTTACCCTATGATCCTTCAATTAGTCGTACCATCCATATAATTCCCTTTGATGTTGAAAACAACGATATAGTATTAGTTAATGAGCCGGTACCAATTCACTACAAAAAACCAGATTTTATTGCGATTGAAGTGTTGACTGCTCTTTTTGCTACTAGAGGTGAAAATGATGCCAAAATAGATTATACGAACCTCAACCAGTATCAATTAGATTTATTCATTGACTTGGTTGGTGCTAAGAAATTATTTCACACTCACGTTAAATTTGACAAGATAGATGAAATTAAACTTCCATTACACGAACATGTATTGGAACCAATTACTACATTATTCCACGGCCAAGTTAATGAACCATTTTTTGCCAAAATATTAAAACCAAAGGGGAAAGGATCATTTGTGAGTGGTTGTAGATTCGACGTATCAGTTCCTACGTATGCCATTTCTAGTTTATTCCAACAACAATCTATGTGGAATAAGGTATGGGGAAATACATTTAATGGTTATAGCTGGTATGATGAGATTAATTTACGTATACAACAAGATTGGGTAGAACAAGGGTTAGAGTTATTAGTCAATGATAAGTTGAAATTTAAGATTGATCACATAATAGATTGGAGAAACAAACACACAAGAGCTTACATAAAAGACTTGAAAGATAAAGAACAGAAACTAGTACTTCAAGTTGAGGACTTTTGAGCAAATGGAGAAATTAAGTTTCCTACGAATAGTACCGGAAAAATAAATGATTGCATTATAAAATATTTTGCAATCTTTGAACAGCATAGGGGCACTAACACATATACTACAGAACGAACAGCTCATTATTCATTATTAATTGCTTCTACAAATACCACGAGGCTCTGATCAATAGTCAAAGAAATTGTTGGTTGCTTTTGCTATTTTAATTGCACGCAAGTTAAGCCCAATCAGATCATAAAAAGCAATAATTTAAATAGTTAAATAATTAATCTGGCGAAAATATATATCACTGCCAAAAGCTTATGTAACCTTTCTTTAAAAATGAAGCATGTCAGCAATTATAGCGATAGTATAATTGGCAGAAATCATGACGTCTTCCAGAAGTAGTTAAGTTGCCTGTTACTGATGCAAAACAGATGCAAAGAGACTATAAGCCAATAAGTAACAGATTAATTAGCTTTACTAAGAAAAAATTTATCACGCGATATTCATGGAATATTTGTTAGCAAGTGACCCGTGTTTATGCTTACCAATGGAGTATAAGAGAGTAAGCAGATTCTACTACAATATGATTCGTTGAGAGATATTTTTATGACCTTATGCATTGCTATCGAATTATCTGCCGCATCGCATGCAATATATGAAGATTTCCTAACAACTCCGAGTCGTGCTAAGTTCATAAACTTCAAACTGTAGAGCCAAAGAAATGGTAAAAACGAATGAAAATAGAAAATGAAATAAAGAACTAGTAGATGTTGCATAGTGTGAGTTTTTACAGTAAATATTTTTTGGTTATTAATATTCGTAACTACCTATTAGCTGCTCAGGTTGTTCCGAGAAGTCCCTGAGAATGGCTGCAAAAACCACGCTACATGCGTAAAAAATAAATGCATCACCTAAAACCCCTAGTAACTTTATATGCTTCTTCGGTGTTATCTGATGAAACTACCACATCTCAAAGATGGCAAAATTTTATATAAATACCTGCTATCTCGACCATTAAGTCAGTTAATCCTATTATTCCATCAAATATAGTTTAAACATACAAGGCAATAAAAACTTTGTTACTTATATTCTATTCAAATCCATATTCACTACAATGCCAGAAATTTATAAAGTTGTTGACCTTACTGATGCTCAAAAAGATATCATTAAGGCATCTGTCCCAATTTTACAATCTTCGGGGGAAGCTTTAACTACCAAGTTTTATCAAAACATGTTTCATGATTTCCCAGAAACCCAGGTTTTCTTCAACAAGTCAAATCAAGTTTCAGCTAGACAACCTAAGATCTTAGCTTTCGCATTATTGAAGTATGCAGAAAACATTGATGATTTGACTCCATTAGTGTCATTTGTTAAAAAAATTGTTGTAAAGCATGTTGGTTTACAAGTTAAAGCTGAGCACTATCCTTGCGTAGGAAGTAGTTTAATCAAGACCATGAAAGAATTATTAGGTGATTTAGCTACTGAAGAATTTATTGGAGCTTGGACCCAAGCTTATGGTAATTTAGCACAATTATTAATCAATTTAGAAGCCGAACAATACTCTCAGCAAGCCTGGGATGGGTTCAAACCATTCAAAGTTGACAAAATTGTTGATGAGTGTAAAGATGTCAAATCTATCTACTTTTCTCCAATTGATAAAATTTTAGCCCCAGCTCTCCCAGGTCAATACGTTTGTATTAGATTCAAATTACCAAATGAAGAACACGAAGAATCTAGAACTTACTCTTTATCACAGATTGCAAACAATAACCAATACAGAATCTCCGTCAAACATCTACCAAATGGATCAGTTTCTGGATTTATTCACACACAATTGAAAGTGGATGATATAATACAAGTTGCTCCACCAGCAGGAGAATTTATTTACGATTCTCCAGCCACCAGTCCTCTTAAATTCATTGTTGGTGGTATTGGTATCACTCCAATTATCCCAATGTTAGAAAAATCATTATCAACTGGTCAATCATCCACCTTGTACTATTGTAACAGATCACAAGAACGTCCATTTGTCGAAGTATTGAATAATTTCAAGACTAAATACCCTCATTTCAAAGTTGTTGAGTATATTTCCGATTCCGATTCGGTGTCAAACCCAATTGACGAAATCATTTATTCTAAAATTACACCAGCAGATATTGATTCCATTAACGCTAATGATGACGTATACTTACTAGGACCAGTTCCATTTATGAGTGATCTCAGGGCTCATTTGAACACTAAATCAATTGAACCAAAAAGTGAATTCTTTGGACCTGTTGTTGTATAAATATGAAATTATGCTCACCAATTGCTATCAATGTTGCCATATTAGTTCGGCATTAACACTAAAATATTACTAGACTCTTTTTTGTTTTTAACTTTAGCTCATATGTGATTTGAACAAGATTTCAGCAGTTAGATAAATAATATAATGAAATTATGATTTTTAATTTATGTATCGGGAGTTTTCTCTAAATAGTGACACTATGTGTAATACTTTAGGTTTTCATATTGGTGTTGAAGCTGCAGACCAGACCCTTGCTTCAACTAGATGACAAGGCTACATAATGCATTTTTATCATATGTGTGTTCCTACGATAGTTTCGTAGATTATTGCACAGATTATTTCATATATTAATTTATAAATGTGTTCTAGGATATTTCCCAGATTATAAATGATATAAAGAATAATTCCAACATAAATAGTGCAGCTCAAGAATGTGGTTTATTTCAAGTTTAATTAAAAGTTCAATTGTCTGCCTTTTATGGTTCTAGTCAATTTACATTCTTCTGCAACCTACATTTTGAGCCTAGTCTATGAGAAAATTTCTCTATATTTTTTAGTATCGATTAGGATGAACGCATATTTTTTAGGAGAGCTGTAACAGCTGGGATGCCATGTTAGGTGCTGTTATAATAGAATGTTAAATTGAGACGGAACATGAAGTATTTTGACTGTCAAGAAACGTATTCTTGTTGTAATGTTTATATCAACCACAATTAGTTTTAAGATCTAAATTCTAGACTCATTTCTGCAAGTTATGCCCGGTATTCTTGAAATATGTACAAGCAATATTTTCTGGGTCTTTAATAAATAGAACAACATTTATGGAATTCAAGATAACCAAGGTAAACTATCTGAATCTAGTTTTGAGATATTTCTACATGTCGGCTAACTTTAACTATGTTTATTCTCTATAAATCAAAAAAAGGAATAAATATATACGTCAATAGTTCTTCTCTGGTATTTAGAGAAAACGGTCTTGGATTTTAAGTACTACGTAGGTACCCAATCTATAGGCAAAGATGATTGCAATCAAAAGTCCTATCCATAATGATTTGTCTTCAGATCCATAGCCGACAGCTGTTAAGACAGCATCTCCTGCAATTTTGCATTGAGATTCAAGTACACTTGAATACATGCAATGACAATTGCTATCGCAAGAGAATATTCTCTCAGGTTTGAATTCATTGAACATCATACCTTGAAAAACAAATCTCTGGTAATCTATCCAGTAAAAGGTATATTTCCAAAATACATTCAAGGTACTTGGTACGACCATGAACCCATTCACTGACATCCACAACCCATTTAAGAAGGCAATAACGGCTAAAGCAATGACAAAAACTGGAAATAATGATGATATGAAAACTGTCATACTCTCAGCTGCAAGAAGATCAAGGAATAACCACAAAACATAGTACCAAAATCCTGATGCTGAGTTCCTGAAATTGATCATAAAATATGTAATAATACTGAACAATAATGTAATGATGAAGATGTATGGTGTACCAACAATGAAATTCGATACTACGAAAGCAAAAGGTCCATACAAACCGTTGAAATGCTCTTTTTTATACGCTTGGTAGTCTTCTAAATATGACGGAACATAAGCAACAGTCATGAATGACATGAAAGCTCCACTGTAGAAGAGAGCATTTATAAATGGTTGAATATTCTCCTGACTTGCACCTAATCTTAACCACACGGTTCCCATTAATAGAGCTAATCCCATATACAAAAAGATTCTAAAGTAATAGGTGAGCAAATCTCTTCTTGATTTGGTGAAAAGTCTGCCAATAAGATAAACAGTTTGCAACATAGTGGATTTGATTGAATCTTGACAATTGAATATTGGCTCAATCTGTTTAGAGTCATCCTCATTTTCACATAACTTTCTTTTATCATGCATTTCTTTCGAGTATTCCATCAACCATTTTTGCTGCAATGCTTCTATCCTTTCTTCTCCTGACTCAAATTCATCGATAGATGTTCTGTTTGTAGCATCTGAGAAATCTGTATTTATTAAATCCAAAATATATTCCGAAGGATTATAATGAGGTGGAATTTCATAATTGATTCTTTTAAAGTACTCATATATTCTGCTGACAGCTCCATTATAAATGGTTTTACCTTTACTCAAGAACAAAACTTTGTCAAATACATTGAAAGTTGCAGTGGAGGGCTGGTGGATGGAAATTATTACAGCAATATCAAAGGCTTTTGCTGCGCTTCTAATAGCTCCAACAACTTGCGCAGCAGCAGTTGAATCCAAACCCGAAGTAGGTTCATCTAAGAAAAGTACTGACGGGTGGGTGATCATCTGCGAAGCAACCGATAATCTTCTCTTTTGGCCACCAGAGAGTCCTTTTTGAATAGGAGTACCCACTTTTACGTCTTTCTGATCATATAATCCAAAGATACGAATGATCTCTTCTACTCTTTCGCTTCTGGTTTGATTAAGCAAGTTGGACTTACCACCAATATCTGCCATTCTACACGAAAAGTCAATCGTTTCCGTCACTGTAGAGCATCCAATTAAAGAATCTTCCTGTTCAACATAACTCGAAAACAATCTTATGTTATTTGATGTCACTTTAAACTCATCTGTGAACACCTCACCTGTGATTTTGAACTTTGACGAAACTTTTCGCTGCGCCAATACATTTAACAATGTAGTTTTACCACTTCCAGACGGCCCCATCAATGCCATGACCTCACCAGTCTTGACACTACCAGAGACATCATCTAAAATCACTTTGTCTGCAAGAGAAAGATTTATATTCTCCCAATTAAATTCTGTGATTGAGTCCATGTCTTTATCCTTGTCTTTCCTTTGGTGTCTTCATTTTTTTGCAACAATTTACTTGTCACTATTTATACAAATTTACATTTGCATGAGATGAACATCTTTGAAACTAAAATTGTCTGACGTGCATAAGCTGGCGATAGAGATTAGCCGGAAATACTGAATCGAGTAAACTCCTACGAATTCTTGACAGGTTGTTAAGCCGTTTCGATCTAGTTCCATATACCAGGACCTGTATGTAGGTGATTGAAACCAAATACCGAAAATTTCATCAAACTCCGAAATGTGGAGTTTGGACCAGAAGCAAAGCCCTGCAGGTTTACGAAGCGCAGGTACACTAGAAACAGTTGATGTAATTTTGTTTATTACTTATTTAAAAACGTTCCGTCTCGCGAGTTTGTATTCTCTTACAGTGAAATTAGATTAGAGCAAGGTAAAGTGCAACAGGGGTCTTGGAGACGACCCTGCTTAGTGTCCAAATCATGGTAAATTATGTACCTTCGCTTTCATATATAAACTAGCATGTATGAGAGACACATTTGGCCATACTAGACAGCTTAGTTTGACCCAAGACAGCTTGAGTCGAGCTTAGGTAGACAGATCCCGGGCCGAACAATGCGGAAGAAAGCTACTGGTTCTTTGGGTTGCAAAGATATTGCTTTTCTAGGTTGTACAAATATGATATAATTATAGTATATAGGCATTTTTTAAATTTCTATGAATGCAAGAAGATTCAGTACTACAATGATCCTATAGCAATCAGCAAGGATTGGAAAATGAATAAAACGACTTACAACTGGTCTGAGTTAATTCAATCCACATTTCCTAAGAACTTCATGCTGAAGTTTTGGAGGTAACTTCAGCAAAATTATATACTCTACCTCTTGTAGGAAACATGTGCGACATAGAAAACTAATACTAGACTAACCAAATATTAACGGAATAGATTTTTTCACATTTCATAAGCTTGTAGTTTTATTAGTATGCAAGGGCATTCAAGATAGACGAATAGAAAAAAGCAATCATAATCAGGATTTAGAGATTAAAGGGTACCATAAGCAAACAATAAATTTATGATTTTATAATCTGTCCCCTCATTTCGCATGAGCTATGTGACACTATGGAAATTAAAATCATATAGAGATACTCTTCGTATATAGTAGAAGGGCGTATTTTTTTGTGAGTTGTTCAGGTGCGTTAGCGAATTTATTTTTTGAGTCTTTTACGCATAGAATATAATTCTCTAAACTTCCATACTTCACTTTCTCTTTTCCCATTCTTTATATTGGGATTAGTAAATACTACACCTATAGCGTGTACTTCCATTAAATTCTCTGGTGCATTAGAAGAAAATATCTTTCTTTCTACGTCAAACTTATTTTCACGTACAAAGGAATATATATTTTTGATTTTCTTAAAATCAAAATCACAAACACAATCAGGGAGATACTCAGCACGTATAACCTTGAGCTTATTATGTGAAGTACCACGCTTCCCGTGCCCAATGCTCAAGTACGAGTATTTAAAGGGGTGTGTACCATGAATATCAAGAACTTGAAGATTAGTAGCACAGTTGCTAGGAAATTGAAGGTGAAGATATTCACATCGAACATTTGATAGATGCAATATCTCTAACGATGATGGAAGAAGAAATGGGCATCTACGACTCAAAGTCACATTAACTTCTAGTGACAAATATTTCAAATTTGAACATATGAAATTCAGTCCTGGATCAATTATATATCCCACTGCCCTTAAACCGAACTTTATTAGCGATTTTTCAATTTTGGGAATTTCGCAAGGAATATCAATCTTTTTGCTATAACTGAATACCATTTCGAATTCTCGCAATGTCGATGGTAGTTTCCAATTGGTATTTTCTCCATCCCATATAGTTAGAGACTCCAAACCTTGACTGAATGCGGCTGGAAGTAAACGAGGAAGACTGCGATGAGAAAAGAATTGTTCACCTGGGTCTATAAGGCGCTTTAAATTTGGTGGCCAGCAAGCAAAATTCTCAATGTGTAATATTCTCATATGTAAAGTATACAACTTTGTATACTGTAGAAAATTTGGCGGGGTTTCTAAAACACCATCTACCACATGTAGCTTCTCTAAACATAAGGGTAATGCGGGCAATTTGCCATCCGCAAAACTTTTAAGACGTAGTATCTTTAAATGGGGAGGTAGAATCATTTGCTCTCGATTGATCTGACATATTCTAAGTCGTTCCAACAGGCCCGGAAAGTCATTGATGGTTTCCTCTGGTATCAGATCGCCTAGATATAAGCTCCTCAAATGCTTGGGACAAGCCGTTATTTTAAGTTCTGTAAAGGTCATATAGGGATAGGGGCAGCAATCAGTTCCTAATGAAATTTCTGACATGTTTAAGTCCTTGAGCATATTATAGGGTAAAGGGAACGAAGTCTCGAGTCGTTGAAGGTTAGGAACTTTTTGTATTGTTCCTACGAGCTGGTCATAAAAATCTGATATGAGTTCACCTTTTATCATCAAACTTGACAAGCTATTTCTATATTTTAAAATTAAACTATTGAGGCGATCGAAATTTATCTGCTTATCTTGTTTGAAGCTGATTTCTAAATTGGTTATAGTGCAAGGCATGCATTCATAAAGACAATAATAGTGAGCAGAGCCCATAAGTTTCCACCAGCAGACACTTTTTTGAGACAAAAGCCGTCCTAGCATGTATTCCGACAGAAATTTCGAAGTGTCCCCACACAATTCCCACTCCAATGTAGGCACGCTAGTCGACTTTAGAGTTAAATGTTTAGCCACTATCAACTCGCACGTTTCATATTTATGGAAAGAGAAATTGATGGAACGAACATTACTATAGTACAAATACGGCAATATCTCTTCTAAATTCCGGATTTCTTGGTACTTGTGTATCAATAACGTAATGTCAAACAAATTTGGTAATTCAAATACTTTTCTTAATCGATAAGGTGCTACCCATGATTGGAAAGATCCAAATTCCAAATTCCAAAGCAGCCGCTCTTTAAATTTAACTGAGCCGCAGTGTCTATCGAAAATATAATCTATTGGAAACTCCACTGCTGTTATTATGGGAATATGAACATGTTTCAAGCATTGAATAAACTGCGAATACTTTTGCAGCCTGATAATAGCTTCAACAAAGGTTATTTTTTCATCAAAGTCCAATAATTTATATATGAATATGAGAATATCATTATCTAGGTCGCACAATTCCATTTTTCAGTTAGTTTATTATTCACGGAAATTTAGCAATGGGTCGGTAGTTAACTTGTTCTTAATATACAACCACCCCTGGCAGATACAGGTGCGATATTATGCATGCGTCTGCGTGCATCTGACAGCATCGTCGTACATTCACTTAATTCATCACATTTATTATTATATGCCCTACTCATATATTGCTATCTTTTTCGTCTTTGTAATTTAACGGTACCGAAAAAAATAGTGCCATTAAAGCGGTTGATCCAACGTGCAACATCTCCAAGAATGTTATGAGACCCATCAATTCTTAAAGTAGTCAATGAAGCAGGCAAGACTTCTGTTTGGATATTCTGCAAGTACCCATCAATTGTCAAGTCTGAAACATTGCATTGAATATTTAATCTGTTTGTATTTTGAGTTGTGCTTCTAACTTTCAAATTCCTAACAATCCCTGTCAACATTACAGTATCCGCGGAAATAAGATCTGTAATAGTTACGGGAATATTATATAAATTTCTCATATCGAGAACTGCTAAATCCCCAGCATTGCAATCTATAAAATTGATATGGGGAACCCAATCAGTATTGGGCGCAATATTGAGCGAATTTATAAAAGAATTCAA
The DNA here is from genome assembly GCA_030560825.1 of Suzukiozyma fluviatilis. Taxonomy (NCBI): domain Eukaryota; kingdom Fungi; phylum Ascomycota; class Pichiomycetes; order Serinales; family Debaryomycetaceae; genus Suzukiozyma; species Suzukiozyma fluviatilis. The sequence goes on along the minus strand of JAKTVZ010000020.1, from coordinate 214,788 downwards.
GAATTCTTGGTTGAGAATTGTTTCAGCGATCTCGATGACTTGGATTGACCTTGGTAAAATTGCAGGAGGAAAATTGCGACCATTCTGTATTTTTAATACTTCCACACCCGTAGTATATCTATCAACTGTAGAGTTGTTGAGGTTTAATATTCTTGGTTTAATTGGTAAATTATCCCAACTACTAATGTTTTGAACAGTAAGTTCCTCAATTCCCATATCCGAACTTACTAATTGAGTTAAACCTGTACCTGTACCTTGATCACTGATCAAGTGGTTTAAGTGAGGGAGAAACAGTTGGTCAAAATTGTGCAAAATAACTGCTTGCACGCCTACAATAGAACTACCTAATGCTTCTTGTACTTGACTGAAACTATCCAGCACCAAAATTATCAAGAAAAAGACGTTGTTCAGAAAGAGATCAAGATAACGATATTCTAACCTATATTGGCTATTCATATCGATAACCTCCAGTAATTCAATTATAACATATTCCCTCTTTAAGCCATCAAAATTATTATACCGAACCTCTGGGTCTAAATCTAATAACATTTGGGCCTTTTCATTGGTAGTTGAATCTCGGAAGGTCATAAGCCATTCTTCCAAAGTGTCTAGCTCGTTTTCTTGATTCATTTTATTTATTCTTTTAAAAGAAAAGGAAAATAAGGGATGGTTGCAAAGGGGTTTGTGCCCATAGATAAAATTGTTGATACTGTATATTAGTATATATTTTCTTCGAACTTCCTGCAATATCACCAAAGATGCATGGATTTAATATTTTGAGAGAGATTTGCTTTCAAATGGAAAACACTATGTTAATTCAACTGCTTTCTTGTGTATTTAAGAATGTATACCGAAATGATATTATTTTAGAGTAATAATGCTACATGCGAGAATATATCAGAATCTACGGATTAAATCGGTATTAATCTCTCCATGTCTTAACAATCTTAATAATAGGTACTTAGATTACCAGTCCTCCTTTTTTGTGAAGTCTTTGTAATACATATACATTTTCGTATTCCACTGGTAGATGCAGTTACATAGAAACCAATAGATATAAAACCAATTAACCGGAGACATGTGTAAACGGAATTATATTCAAATAGATGTAATTAAGGAGTATTCTGACATTAACATGGAGAGGAAAAGCCCAACCTAAATCCTCCGTTTATGGACATAGCTTGGTTTTATTGAGGAATCTTTACCTCTTCATGAATGGTTGCGAAAGTGGGAAGGAGAGGAAATCATTAAACGTGAAAATCATCTCTATCTAACGCTAGTCTCGCTCAATAATGCGGCACAAGAGTCTATCGTTCACAGATAAATCATTATTTGTTCATGTTTAAATGTATATTAGTGCATACGGACTCACTTATGCATAGGGCTAGTTAGCTTTTCTTTGGGGAACTTCAGGAAGCTTTATATGACTGATACAAATTCTCAGTTATATCCGTTCCTGTCCGATAACTCATTTAAGAACCCAAGGTGCAAAGATTGAGCTTATTCTAAAATTGTCTACGCTAATCTAATACAATAGACAAGCACCATTAACAAGTCATATCTTGGAAAAATTCCTCTTCAATTGTTGGAAAATGATTCTTCCTATTCTATTGTCTAGAGTTATCTCTATACACCTATAACCTTGAAATAAGTACCTTGGGTTACTCTTAGCCAGATTTAAACATCCATTGTGATTTAGTATATCCGCACGGCTAGATTCAACTAAATCACCTATTTACAATATTTAATACTATTTCTACCTAATCGTCGGATCGAATATCTAATTGTGAAAAAAAAGTCATAATACTTCTAAGTTTGACCCCAGTATTTAATCGACATTACAATGCTGTTACTATACGCTCAATCTCTTTAAAAGTGGGAACAATCTCGGGAATTCCCCCATTAATATTCAAATAAATTGGAACCTGAAACTTTTTATTCAATAAAGTCAGTAACTGTTGTAGACCTTCGACACTATGCAGATATAAATTGGTCGAGTAACCATTTATAGTATAAATATAATTACCCATTGTACCATTTCCAACCTGATTTATATAAATAGTAATGGGGCTATTCTTAGCTTGACCCATAGTCAACACTAAAGTATAGTCCACCCCATTAATTGTGATTAATTGAACAATATGACGCATAGAAGCTCAATGTCCATAACCTAAGATTGTATTCAATAAACAGATGCGATATATTGACCTATAATAACGCTACCAGGATTATTTTATTTAATTCTAAATATGTAATTGGTTGTAGCATCACACCACTTTTCGCTTACCGATCGGCTGTCCGAACTGTATGCACGCCAGACAGAAAATTATTTATCAGTCTATGGGGAATCGGTTATGTTTCACATTACGGATACTCGGAAATAGCTCATTTTCTTACCTGATTCTGGGAACGTGTCCGTATTTACTGAGATCCGACCTTTTTGTAGATTCTAGAGTTAGTCATTACAAAGAATCTGGGCAAAGCAATTAATTGTTGATTGCGAACAGATTTTATGGCACTAGCGGTGTTCATAATTGCGCTCATCCCAAACAAGCAAAACTATACAAATTCAGCATTTTGAATGAATCTCTATACTATTGCTTGAATGACCAGATTCGAGTGCTATACAAAACAACACCTATAACTATGAGCTAGTTTGCATATTGCCGGGGAGAAAAAGAATCTTGAGATAACTAAATCCTGCACCCTATCTACCCGGATACTCAGGCCTTCGTATTAAAGTATGGACCATACTCCACATTACTACAGTTTTCCCTATGAATACAGTATAAAGTGCAAATCACATGTATCAGAGACTCCGCCATGAAACCTGTCAAAAAAATAGGTAATTTGCAACCAAAATCTAGGTAAGCAAATAGTACATGCATAGTGCTAAATAGAGTACATTAACTACCTAGGAAATTATGTAGAAGAATAGCCCAAAAGCGCAAAACAATTAGTTCACACATAAGCACCCCTAGGTTGCCCATAGAGCCCTTTTATACGACTTCGAGTGAATTTGTTTAGATAGCAATTGCGTTAAAAAGAACAGTAAACGAGGCTTAAGTCGCGCAAAGAATCAACTCTTAGCACACAATTATGCATGGTAGAATCTTTTCACTACGGAGATAAAAATACACTAATTTACTGAAAACTTTAGGGTAGCTGCTTCTGCCATTATATTTTATACACTGTACAATATTTCAGTTTTCCTACTGGCCGTTTAACGTAAAGTTTCTTGGTTTTGAGACTTGAACATATCTATTTTTAAATATACATTTCTACAACATATCTGTTGCAACTCTAATTACCAAAAGCAATTACGAAACAACTGGAAACACACTCTTACATCGTATAGTTAGCTTGGAGCACTACACATGCCGTATGTTGACCATCTCAGATCACTTTTGAAAACTGGAATTATCGTTTGCAGGGTGTATTAAAAATATCTTGCGTTTCTGAATACCTAATACTCAAAAGATGCAATTGCGCAACCGGTTCAAGACCTGAACCGTACCTAGGGTACATTCAACTTGATGAACCTACGCTCCCTGCTGCTGTTCCGAAGACTCGAGACTGATTCCCCTCGGTCAAGAAACTCGGGTTACCGAAAGTACCGTAATTGGCTTTGCCAAACTACCGAATTTCAAAAGCCGACTACCGAAAGTCTGTTCCGCATTTGAACTATATATATAACTCCATCTGTATTACAATTGTTTGACAATTGTCAAGGTTTCGTATTCTAGGTTTTATCTTCTTTTCCAAGAATCGTTTGTATATCACCATATCAGCCTTCAAGGGTCCATATATACATAAAGAGTTGCTAATAAACCAGCACTACTAGCCAAAGCTCATACAGTCCCCCATTTCCATTACCATCTCCTACCCACTTCCGTTCACATAGTTACATACCAACTACTAGTACGAACATAGCTCAACAACCGCCAATTAGTTGTTGCACCCATTTATTCTTCATTCTTAAGCAACCTCTCCCTAAAAGTCCGGGGTTTGCTTTCCAACCAAAGAGAATCTCGCCATACATTTCGTGTAGATCACGTGATCAACGCATAGTCCGTTAATTGTCAAGCAATTTCGCATCGAGCCATTTTCTAGCTTAGTCCTCGTGATTCGTCGCGTGATACTCCTGTACCTACAACGGCTGCAAAATGTTACTTCAAGAATCACTAGAAATTGATTCATATAACCAACCTGGCGCCAGCAAGCTACTGTTTGTAGATAAAGACAACGATGCCACCATTTCAGCTGAATCTTTGGCCGTTTCTGAAGCGGAATATTTGCAAAAATTACATTGCGACCTCCAATACAAGAGCGATAGAAAGCTCTACACTAAACAGTCTGCTTCTTCTTCAGCAAGATCGTCAACTTGCACTAATTCCTTCGACGAAAATGCTCTAACAGCAACGACATCGGTAAATGAGAGCGACGAAGAAATAATATCGCTTATCAATAGTGGTATAAATTGCACCCAGCCCAATTTATCGGTAATAATATCGCATGAAGATATAGACAAAGTCAAACCTCTTTTGACGACAAATTTGTCGATAGAAGGAAACGTTATTTCTGGAGAAAAATTCGCTATTGAGTCGTTATTGTTTCGTTTAGATGAGCACAATATCGAGTTTTCTATCGATTATTCCGCTTATAATAATGATATCATGAAAAATCCCGGTTTGGTAGTATTTATTAAGAACTTCTCTTCAGATTTGATTTGTCCAGACTACTCACAACAAGAAAATAAGCCCATTATAATCACCGATAAAGAAAATGAGTTTTTCAAATTTCTGAACGAAAATAGTTATTTCAAGAGTTTGTCGGAAATCAAATTGTTTGTTAGAGTTAATTCTGCACCTTTTTGTTTAATCAAGTTTAATAATCACTTGGATGTGGATTTCCTTATCAAAAACTTGCCTTTTCAAACAAACAAATTCAATCATAATGAAAAAATCCCATTGTATGCGAATAAATACATTAATAAACCATATAATGGAGGAAATTTCGTTTGTGATACCCTTATTCTCACGAATTTGTTGCAATTTTTCCCATCAAACATTTCAATAGAACAGTTTGAGCATTTTATTAATGTGTTTGCGAAGTTTTCCCCAATTGAAAACATTTATTTCCCAATCCATAATGACACATTTTCAATTGGCTATATAAAATTCAAAAAGGTGCCCAACATCACCGAAATTGGCTTGAAAATCTTGTTAGCATTCAATGGAATAACTTGGACACAATTTTTGAAGTGCCAACTCGATGAATTGGATGATTTAATTAAAACTAACGAGAACGCAACGGAAGAAACCCACCCCCATAGTTTACAACTTAATATTGCTCAGCAAAAGCACAACCACTATTTATTAAAATACGCTAACAGTCCGTATATTGGAATGCCGTTTACTGTGTTTTACCCTAATCCATGGTTACAGGTAAATTTCTTTGCCAAATCAACCAATTATCAAGAAACCAACATCTATGTTATAAACGTCGCCCAATTATTTCATGATAATGACAGCTTATGGAGTAAGTTCTGGTGCCAATTTGGTGATATAACTTCAGCAAAGATTATTAATCGGGAAGGCTGCAAAAACCTCAACGATAGTAATCGTCAAATTGGATTTGTCTTCTATAAAGAATTCAAACTGGCGATCAAAGCGATTCTAAATACCAATAACAAATTAATATCCATCCCAGATAAGTCTTCGTTGTTAATCCAATCATCTTTTGCTTTACAAAAGCAAACGTATCAATCACAAGGCATAAAATTCTACCAAAATGGGTTTGTTCCTCCAATGCCATTGCTCATGTTAGTGAATTATCAGAAGAATATTCCACTAAATGAGATCTTTTCTGACATGGATATGTGGTTGAATTACCTAGAACCCGCGTAACGACACTTTGCATTTAAATCCTTCGAAGATTTTTTAATTTATTCTCAATTATATATATTTAAAATTATATCAATCTTCAATTACTGGCATAATGTAGGAATTTTATATAGTAATATAATTGAAGGTATTCGTGGTATCATTATAAACCTATAAAGCAGCTTTCAATGGAGAGGAAGTAGACGTTATATCGGAAGAAGCGAATTTATTACCGGCCTTGTAAACAGATTGGACGTAACCATTGCTATCCAAGACAACGAAATCAGCTACACAACCAACCTTTAAGAATCCTCTATCGTTTTGTACACCAATACAAGAAGCAGGGTTATTAGTTACAGTTTTGACTGCTTCTGCTAAAGTGATATGCGACCATTTCATCAAGTTTCTGACACATTCTGCTAAGTTAGTGGAGGCACCTGCTAAGGTATCGGTACCTTTCAAGTAAATCTTAGAACCATGTTTCTCCAAGACTTGATTATCCCATTTATATATACCGTCTGGTAAACCAATTAAATGCATTGTGTCGGTGACTAAAACGGTCTTTTCGGGATTGGCTTTAAAAGCTAAAGTTGCCATGGCAGGATCAACGTGAACTCCATCACAAATCATACCAAAGTAAGGAGTTTCATTAATACTTGGAGAGGTAATTAACCCTACTACACCAGCTTCACGATGGTGAGGTTGGGGCATAGCATTGTAAAGATGGGTAATCATAGTGGCACCATTATTAATAGCAGAAATAGAAGTGTCATAATCGGCCATAGTATGGCCAATAGAAAAGGTAATATTATGATTTGTAACTTGGGGAATCATTTGCAATACACCAGGAATTTCGGGAGCAGCGGTAATGATGCAAACATTAGATAAATTGCTATCGTCACCGTAAATTTCGTTCAAACTTGAAGCACCGTGTTTAGCGTCAACAAAAGTCTCGGTAGGATGACATCCTTTCTTCTTTAAATTTATGAAAGGACCCTCTAAATGAGCACCTAATGAATCGCATTCATTCTGAGAATAAGTTCTGTGATATAACGGCAATACTTTGGTGTAAACATCGGGAAAACTGGAAGTCACCGTAGGACAAATGGCCGTTACACCCGTCGTCAAGTATTTGTGCATAGCATCATGGTATTTTGCGGTGAAGGTCTTCACGTCATTATCGGTAGAGGTACCTTTCAAGCTTGAAAAGTTAACTCCGTAAATCCCATTATTTTGAAGGTCAATGTAACCTGGAGCCAAGATTTGGTTGTTCAAATCGATTGTGGTGGTGATATCCTCTTCTCTGGCAAAAGAAATGATACGTCTAGTAGCATTATCAATGTAAAGATCTTGTTTGATCAATACTCCATTGTCGCATAAATACCCATTAGTAAATTTAGTAGCCATTTTTAATATTTGTTTGAATCAAACGCTGAAGTAAAAGAAAATTGAAAAGGAAAAGAAGTAAATGGAAAAGCGTGTGAGATGTGTAAACTAAGATATTGTAGTAAATCCATGGTGCTTGGGCCGACATTATATATACTAAGCAAGTCATCTCGACTATGCACTGCAACCAAAAAGCAACGTTGCATTATTTTCTGCGGCCCGTGGTGGGCCAAACGTCACCGCAACACCCACCCGTGGTACCATTTCCCTTTAGCACCACTGATACTTGAGTCATAAGCATATTCTAACGTAGTTTCGGCACTAGATTCGGCACCAGTATCGTCAGCGATCTCCACTGCTGTTACTAGTGCTGCTACCATCTTTACCATGTAATTATTTTCTTATCGCAGATTTTGCAACCGTGAGCCGCATGCAAAGATAATCCACCAAATCCACCATATACAACAACTGATGGAAACAGTGAATAGAATAGGTGATCGAAGCCCGCACTAATACTGTTACCTCGGGGTTGTTATTTCAGCTTAGCCAAACACCCTGGGTAGTAAATCCAAGGAATAGTATCATGAACTTTCCTCATGTAACATTTTTGTTCCGATGTAACATGTGGTGATGTTGCATTTAAGTTGCAGCCATCTCATTTCTCCAGAATGACACTAGTTTCAAAAGCACTAGACATAGTATATATAGCAGCATAGTAGCATGGTAAATTAGCTTACAACTATTACAGATCGGCTGTTTCTCATACATATTTCTTATTTGTATATCCAATTCTTCATAATGAGACAAGTTACATTTTCTCTGCCAGATGATGCTTCCAATTACTTAGCAGAATACATTATTGCTAAGATCAATGGCTTCAAACCAAGTGCTAGCAAACCTTTCGTTCTCGGATTGCCAACCGGATCTTCTCCGGAAGGAATTTATGCCAGATTGATTTTGGCTTACAAACAAGGAAGAATTTCCTTCAAGCATGTCATTACCTTTAATATGGACGAATATTTAGGGTTATCACCTTCCAATAAACAATCGTACCACTATTTCATGTTTGATAAGTTGTTTAATCACATTGATATCCCCAAAGAAAATATCAACATCTTGAACGGTTTGGCTGCAAATATTGAACAGGAATGCTTAAACTACGAAAAGAAAATTAGAGCATTAGGGCCAATTCATTTATTCTTAGGTGGGTTGGGTCCAGAGGGCCATTTAGCTTTCAACGAAGCTGGTTCTTCCAGAAACTCCATTACTAGAAAAGTAGACTTGGTACCTTCCACCATTAGAGCCAATTCTAGATTCTTTGATAATGATGAAAATAAAGTACCAAAGCATGCTGTTAGTGTAGGTATTTCCACCATTTTGGATAACTCGCAAGAGATTGCCATTATTGTTCTTGGAAGTGCTAAACAGTACGCTTTAGATAAGACTATTAATGGCACCAAAAATGACCCTAACTTTCCTTCTTCTTACTTGCAAGACCATAAGAATGTGTTGATTGTTTGTGATAATCAAGCTGCTGGTTTAGTCTCTAAACTCTAATCTCATATATATAGTACATATTACATTAATAAAATAGTAAAAGAAATTAGATTTGTAGATATTAAGAAGCTCAATTTAAACTAGTTTCTCCTATGTAACTGGAAGTAATCTCTAAAGCTTCTGTCTGCGCTCTAAAAATCTCTACAAACTGCTCTATATGGTCTTGGACAATTCTTACCTCAGCTCTAGTTCAACCATCTCCCGTCTACACTTTATTTGCTGTTGTTTTTATTAATATATACAAGATACTCTCGGTATCTAAGAATTGAATGGTATGCAATAATTCATGAATAATAAGCAGCTCCGATAGCAGCACCAATTATACTACTATTTTCAATTAATTTGAATTCCACAGTTAACCCTAATTGTTTAATTTCATCGTTATCATTAATCAAAGTGGTGATTAAGTTCCTGTAGTTGTTAAAATAGTTCAAGACACTTCCAATATAGCCAATATCTAATTTAGACCCCAAGTTTTCCTCAGGATTATGGTATCTCAACAACTTAATCGACCCAATTATAATGATAGAAACAAGTAATGCCGCTCTTTTGATGATATCTCTAATGATATTCTTCAACAAGAGAACATCATCAAAGGTTATCAACTTAGTTGGCCAGCCGTAAACGTCATGCAATTTCTGGATGATCAGTTGTAAATCATCGGTTTCATCGATGAAACACATCAATTCTCCAGAAAAACCTTCGTATGCTTTATATAATGGCGCCAACTGATCTTTCATACTTCTCAAATTAACAAAAAGCCCATCGGTATCAATCAAGTCAAGTATCACCAATCTCGTCAATTCAGGCAAGTATCTACCCGAAGACATCAATTCGAATGGTTGAAGTACTAAATTAGAAACAGGATCAACCGTCATAAATGGCCGGTACTCGTAGTTAAACGTAGCAAATCTGGGCTCGATAATGTCATCATACTTGTTAGCAAATGTCTTAATCAACTTGTGACCAAATAATGAAATCTCAGCATTGAACAAAGATTTAGATTGTCCTTTTATAGCTTTATCTGGGTGCATTTTATCAGTTGAATTGGTCAACGAGCAACACATATTGACCCCCGTACCCAATACTAAGGCTAACTTCATGAACTTATCGACGAAAGTACCGGCAGCGTACACCGCAAGCGAATCGTTGACAATGACCTTAACATCAATATTCAATTGGTAATGTTCGTGCAACACCAGTTCCAAAATATCTTTCAAATCTTTGTCATAAATCTCAGGAGAAATGGTATACCCTTTTGAAACAAAACGAATCTTCCCCCGGTTATAGGTGATTGTATCCAAAGGAAACGACCAGGTGATTCCAGTTTTGATCAATTTTTTCGCATCAATCACTAACTGCAGCGAAATGACTTCCTGGATCTTTTCCCCTATAAACATGAAGAAATTCAAGTCGAGTGTTTTGAAATTGTTGGGAACAATCCATGAATTTTCGGTTATGATGTGGATTCTTTCTGTTCTCGAGACATTGGCCGAGTTGATAGATTCTGTAGAGTCGGAGTTGTTTGGTCTTGGGTCGATGGAAACTACTGCGATTCTCAAGGTAGAACCACCCAAATCAATGACGAGAAAGTCACCATATTCGTCTCCTGTAGGCTCAATATTGAAGTTTGGCAGCATGCAAATGGGCGAGTTATCCCGCAAGGCTTCGTTAAAATCGTTAAGAAGATTATCCGACTGGACATCAATACAGTCGGGGGTAATGTTTTCCGTGAACTTATCAAACGAAATCTCTGTAGACGAAAACGAATCGTCAGCCGAATCATGCATCGATTCGTTAGAAGACAATAATTGTTCGTCTACATTTTCTAATGAGCTTTTTGAAATATTCAAATTTGCTGGTACGGTGGAAGAAATCAGCATAAGTGTTGGTTAAAATCAATAAAACAGGGACTAATGGGCTAGTCTAGCTGGTATAAATAGTACGGGAAAGATGGGAATATACTTCGGAAAAGATGGAAAATATACTTGGAAAACTCAGTTCAGCAAGTAAGTAGAATAGTTGCTATTGGTATGTTTACTTGAACAAATAGTAAGCAAACAGTTTGAGGTTAGAAGCCAGGTTCAACAACTGAAGTATGTGACTGTCAACGCTTAAACTTTTGGTGATTAAACTGGTTGAAATAACAAAATTTCACAAACAAACTTTAATGATGAAACGATAACTATTTTACCAGTTTCACAACAAGATGCAACAGATGTACGACAATCAACAAAGAGTAACTTGAAATATCTAGCAATAAACAACTTCAACCCAACCTGCTTTACTTATATAGTTGGCATGAATAGCCATAGTAATGTAACACTTGCACTTATGTTACATGGTACACTGCAATGTTGCATTTTTTCCCAATGCTACCATGACCTATGGAACCGTCCCGCCACAGGAGCTGACCTCGCAGTACTGTCACGTAGTACTGGTGCTGCAATTATGCCGTGGGGCCATGATTGCCGCAAACTTTACTGGGTTCCATTGTATGGAAGCTGGTGAGATGGAACCGTTCCATATTGTTTTATTTTAGAATGGGGTCAGACGTGAGGGGCATGCAATAGGAGATCGTATTCGAGAAGGTGAGAATATGCGATGATGTCAAGTGCCATGATTATGTATTTTTTCATGTTGTAGGCATTGTAGATTTGTGTTACTTTTTTTCAATATCGTAGTGTTTGATGTGGGTATATGTTTTTGTGAAAATTTTATTATTGGTTAGTATGGGGTTGAGTTTTCTTTATCTGTAAGATTTTCATCTTGCACTTGCATTTGCAGGCTAATTGTAGGCTAATTGTAGACTATTCTGTTTCATTGCAAGGTCTTGGTAGTTGATTTTGTTGTATTTTTAATTGATATTTTTAATGTCTTTTTGGAGGTTATTACATCCAAATTCGATTCTTGTACTCTTGTAAGTTTGAATATTCTATTTCTCTGAGTTGGACGTTTTTCCATTTTGTGTAAATTTGTAAATTTTACGGAAATTGATTAAAATCGGTACAATAACCTGGGGTCTTTAACCATTACCCACTAGCAATTAACTAAGGAATTGTACTTTTGAAATAATATGAAACTGAAACTGATTATGATACCAATTCTGATTCAGCAATGTTTCAATATGACTTGATCTTTTAAGCTTGTAAATTCCTCGATCAAGTTGGTATTCATCATGGTACCTCTTGATTATCTTAACTGGATCTATGTATTAAACTCAACTATCACGTTACTTATCTCTTTAGCCATAACCCTATGTTTATCTATCTCTAGTAGATCTAAGCTATATCAATTTAACTTCTGTTTAGGTGTCTATTATAAATATGACGGATTCATTCACATTTCGATTTTTGAACTAAAGTGCTCCAGAATCATTCTCAATGGAACAAGAAAAACCATCCTTATCCTACTTTGCTCTACAGGTTATCACAAACCTTAATTATAAATTTATCCTATACATCCTTGAAGATAAACTTAAAGTTTTCCTGCTTCACCTTTTGTGCCAATTTTGCAACCAAGTGCGCATAAATGGCTGCAAATTTAAATTGCATTTACATAATTCTTAATTTCGGGCTATCATTTAAAGGTCTGTTAATAATCTGATTGAACGATATAAAAAAAGGTAAATTAATCTACTTCTACAGTAAATCTAGCTACAGTGTCACAAATGTCAAATATTGCTCATTTACTTCATAGAATTATGTATATACGGATCGAGAATCAAACGTTATCATCAACTAATCTTAAAGGTCTTGCATTTCAATTGATTTTGCAACACCGGAGTCTAGGTCGGGTTTCTTTCCACTGATCTTCTGTAAATTATCACCATGATTGATATGTTCATCTAAAAGGAACTCACGCAATTTTTCTTTTGCAACTGAGATGCATTCTTCAATTAACTTTTGTACAATCATGATGGCTGGATTCAACAAGTTCATAGAATATAAAACATAGACCCCGGCCCCACAGATAAGAAGTAAGGAAAAGAAAAATGGGTTACGAATAATAGCCATAAATTCGTTCCATCCCAATACCAAGATCACCAAATAGATATAGTAAGGAATTTGGGTGATATGTTGAATGATAGATCTTTTAGTCTCAATAAATTGGGCATCGACTTCTTTCTTAAAGTTGGCCAAGACGGCTGCTTTTTCTTGTTCAGTTAAAATCTCATCAAAGTTGACCGTTTCTTCGTCATCTTCGTCATCATCTTCATCATCAATAGAAATACCTAAATATTTTTCCCGCAATTTTTTGTCAAATATGTTGTATTGGGGGATAATTTCACTATCATCGCTTAATTTAGTATAAGTTAAAATTGGCATGATTTTCAAGGCATAAGCTTTAGATTTATCGAACGATTGTTCCAATTCAGTGGCATTCTGATACAATCTTGGCAATCCATTCTCGTCATATCTGAATTTATCGTCAAATCTTGCCTTCAATAAAACCGTAACATTTTCCTTGGAAATCAACTTGTGAATAGTATCGTATAAAGTCGTCCAAGACTTGAATTTGAATTTTTCAATGGCAAATAAATTGTCTTCATCTTTTGTTCCCAAGCCAAAATCAATCGATTTGGTGCCAGTTGAAGATTCAACTTCATATTTACCCAAAAATTCGCCGGATAATTCTTCAAACTTCTTCAAAACTGTATCCCAAGTCTGTTCCGAAGGATCGTTAAGCTCGTTTTGAATGGATTTAGTCAAACCATTGCTGATCTTCTTAATTCCTTTGGTGACTATGTTATTAAGTTCAATTGCCCGTTGTTTAACCACCAAATCGTCAATCTTTTGCGTTAATGAACGAGAATGAGCATCAAAAGACGAATTGCCACAAATAAGACCAGCTTTAATTTCGAAATCTTGATTCAAGTCGCTAATATATTTATCTACGTTGACTTTGAAATCCTTTCCCTTTAACTGCTTCAAGTTAGCTTCAAATTGCCCCAAACTAGAGTTTATAAGGAATCCTAAATGCGAATCAACCAATTCTTGTAACTTGGCCGATATTTTATCCTGCAAAACTTCCCTTCTTTGCATAAACACCGATTTGTTGTATCTTGAAGCATCAACGTCATAGTCTTCCAATACATCGTTAGTCAAATCGTGCAAAAATTTACCCAAATCTTCATAATCTGTATTTTCCACAGGAACAAATTTCTTGGTGATATCTTCGTATTTCGTAACAAATTGGTCGTATACTTCGTTCAAAATTTCGTCACACTTGAATTTGGCTACCAAAATCTGCTGCGTAGGCAAGTCCAAGTCCTTATTCTTATCGATCTGGTCCCAGCAGCTCTCGGCGTACATTGTCCAGCCGTCAATGGGGATATTGTGGTGGTAGTTTGGTTTCCATAATTCATGGCTAATGACCAAGCGATCCCCCAATTTCTGCACGTCACTATCGAACTCTTTTGGCTGCAAAATCTTGTGGGGTAAGCCGTGGAAGTTGATGTCGAAAAAGTCTTCAAATTTGAAATGGGCCAATTCCGCAGGCTTATTTAAGGTGTCCCACATTCTCACCAAATCTTGGGTCAAAGTGTCGGATAATGCCGATAACGGCGTACCTCCAACATGGTCTCTAATGACGAACAAAAGCAACACTTTGTGGTTGTCGTTGGAGTTCAATTTGTTCTTTCCAAAGAGCGAGAGATTCACTTCGAACACTGTCTTCAACAAACCCATATTTGCCCCCTGGTAAAGACCCACCTGAGTCTCCCAGATGTTAACAATCAAGATCTCCGACGTGGACAAGGCAAACAAGGCGGCTTTCCGTTCAAAGTCCTGGTCCTCGCCTCTTTCTCTCCCATCGGTACCTTCTACATCCAACACAAAGATGTTTTCCGACGACTTTGAGTACTTGGAAGTGGTGGAAACTAGCGGAGAATAAGCCATCCAGATCCCCTTGGTAGTCTGTTGACGTCTGGATTCGCTCATTACGTCAAAGTTGGTATTGAACAATTTGTTCAAAAGGGTAGATTTACCCGTAGATTGCGATCCAAACACGGAAATGATGTGATAATTGTTACCGATGGAGCTGGGGGCCGCCTTGTTGACGTAATCCAAGATGGAGCCGTTAAAGGTCTTGTCTTCGTCAATAATTTGTAAAGCATCTTGGGCTTCAACGGGGACAAAAGACGAAGATGATGAAGAGGTATCTCCGGGGGCAATATGGTCGGAATTATCGTTTTCAAGCATGTCGTAGGTGCTGGGGATGTAATCAGCCATGGTTATACAGGTCAATTGGGTCCCAGTTACAAGGTGTTGGTAAAGAAAGATGGAGCAAAATCATATGTAGAAGTGCTGACTAGATCTGGTGTGCATATGACAATTGCTGCAGCTGGAGCACAGAGCCGGTGGAGGAAGAAAGGTGGGGGTGTAATGGTGGTGGTAGTTGAGTAGAGGTGGAATTGAGAGTATGAGGTTGATCAGGGAGGAGGATAGAGTATGGTTGAGAGTTTTTTGGTTTTTTTTTTGGCAATTTAGCTGAGTTTGGTGGACTTGTAGAACTGTGTTAATTAGTGGTCTATATAAGCCTATGTACAGAGATAGTATCTGCAGTATTATGAATTAGTGGGAGTGTGAGCAAGTGATAGGCAGCAGTAGTAGTAAATGTAGCAGTAGCAGTGTAGTAGTAGCAGTAAATGTAGCAATGTAGCAATTAGCGAAAATTAGCGTAAAATTAGCGCAAAATTAGTGTTAATTAGCCCAAAATAGCGTAAAATAGCCTGAAATCATCGCAAATGTAGCGTAAACGTAGTAAACATGAAAAATATGTGGTAAATACCCTACACAGTACTAAATCTGCTACTGTGCTTGCTCCCTACGGTTCTCTCACAATTTTTCTGTCAATTCCGGAATAGCTTCGTTCAAATCGGCCACCAAACTAATATCAGCAATATTGAAAATTGGTGCCTCAGCATCCTTGTTAATGGCTACAATCACCTTGGAGTCCTTCATCCCTGCCAAGTGCTGGATGGCCCCAGAAATACCCACGGCCAAATACAAGTCTGGAGCAACAATTTTCCCAGTCTGACCCACTTGCAACGAATTGTCGCAGAACCCTGAATCCACAGCAGCTCTAGAAGCACCAATGGCTGCTCCCAACTTCTCGGCCAATGGCTCAATCAACTTGTCGAAAGTCTCCTTATTTTTCAACCCTCTACCACCAGAAACAACTTTGGCAGCCGAGCCTAATTCTGGTCTGGCCGAAGTAATTAATTGCTCAGACACAAAAGTAGTTCTACATTGCGAATCAACAGCGTCAGAAAACTGCTCGATTTCGGCTTTTTCGCTACCAATTGCTGCTGCAGCAAATGCCGAAGCTCTGACACTAGCCAAGATCAAAGAATCAGACGTTTCCACCGTGGCTAAAGCATTCCCAGCATAAATAGGTCTTACAAATGTACGTGGAGATTCTACCTTAATAATGTCACTGATGGGCTGAACGTCCAATATAGCCCCCGCTCTAGGTAAAAGAGACTTCCCAACTGCACTAGCACTAACAAAAAAGTGGCTAAAGTTGGTATTTGCTTGCAATACTTTCACGACTAATGGTGCTACTTCTTCCGCTAAATAATGGTCAAATTGGCTGTTTTCTGCCACAATAACCTTCGAAACTCCATCAATCTTGCTTACTTCATCAGCCACCTCTTTACCTGAAGTACCTGCCACTAAAGCGACTACTGGTTCGCCAATTTGGCTAGCAGCTGTGATGGTGGATAATGATGCTGGGCTTATTTTGCCCGCAGAAGCCTCCACAAAGGCTAGGGTGTCTAATCTGGGTCTGCTGCTGCTGAAAAACCTGGCAAAACGTAACATTGTCTGTGTATCCTAAGACAGGGTGTGGTACTAGTTCATCGATTCAGAGTCTCCGAAACGAAATTGGTTAATACTGACGTCGGTGCAGGAACAGGATTTGCGGCGCTACCATATCGGCGCTACCAGTTTCATTCCTTCCTTGTCTTTTGTGCCGCTATGGCCCGACACCGGCCATGCTGCGGGCCACGAGCCGTGTGGTATCGCTGCATCTCCCCACGAAACCCACAGCAGGTATATGAGCCAAGCAGCCAAGACACTATCAGGCCACTGCCAGGCCCAGTATCGCTATGCCCAGCACTGTTAACCCCAGTACACCTATGCGCAGTTTAGTCTCCTTTCGTCCAGCTTTTTCCTCACAAAATATCTTGGCTGCAAATGTACCACAGTTAGCAGTCTGCCTATTCAATGGTAGCTGACTAAAAGCGGTATTGCATCCAATTCTCCTCTCCCGCTAGTACGGTACCAGTACCAGCACTACCTTACCACCAGCGTCACCGCCACTCTGCCCATAACTCTGCTGACCTCCATTGCTGACCATGCCCATGGTGCCAATTGGTCCCGCCCACATGGTAGCGCCACAGCACTATAAAAGCGATCACAAATTCAGAAGCAGGAATTACAACCACAATAGTTTTACAGAGATTACCGTGAATGCACAGCTGAGAACAATATGAGCGATCGAATAGACCATTCTAAGCGGACGAACGATGTGTCCCGAATTCAGAGTCCATCGCCCAGTTTGAGACCCATTTCCCGAAACAGGGTCGTTAACGAACGTACCACACTAATGGACCACTCCCCCTCCCAAACAAGCCATATTCCCTCCAGTATTCCCAAGTATCTCTTGCCTACCCGGCACGACACTAGCGACGCTGATTCCATCGATTATCAGCACGATCTCAACGGTTCTGACCCCTCCATAGACTTTGCCCAAAACGAGCCTCTAGACGAACACTCGCCCAACTTAGTCACCAAAATAGAGAACTTATCGTGGAACGAGCTCTTGCCGTACTACTTTCCCATTTTATCGTGGATCAATCACTACAGTATTTCGTTTTTTATCGGTGATTTAATCGGAGGACTCACATTAGTGTTCTTTCAATTGCCTCTATGTCTTTCATATGCCACCACCTTGGCCCATGTGCCAGTTATATCTGGTCTCCTTTCGTTGGGAGTATCTCCGTTGATTTATATGGTTTTTGGCTCAGTACCACAGATGGTAGTGGGCCCAGAAGCACCTATTTCCCTTGTAGTGGGCCAGGCGGTGGAGCCATTGTTGCACCACGCCCATAAAAAGCAGTTGGACCCTTTGGAGTACGTTGTAGTCATTACCTTTGTCAGCGGAGCGACTTTATTGGGTTTTGGCTTGGGTAGATTTGGGTTCTTGGACAATGTTTTAAGTGCGTCTCTCTTAAAAGGATTCATATGTGGTGTGGGAATTGTTATGGTGATTAGCTCGTCTATTACCACGTTGGGGCTCGAAGATTTGTTGAAGAAAATCTCTGACGATCCTAACGAAATGGACATCCATTCTCCGTTCGATAAGTTGCGGTTCTTGTTTAAATACTACCCCCATTATAATCATCTCTCGTTTAAAATCAGTACCATTGGGTTTATCATCATCATGTCCATCAGAATAGGGAAGAAATTTGCCATGAGACGGCCAGGAAAGTACCAGAAGGCGGTGTATATTCCCGAGATTCTTTTGGTGGTAGGAATTTCTACCATTTTGTGCGCCATAAACCGCTGGGATGAGCAGGGAATCAAGATTATCGGTAAGATTAAGAACGACGACGGGCTAGTGTTATATAACCCACTTTCACGGAACCTTTTCCCCCTAATCAGCACTCTCTACGTGCCTGGATTCCTTTGTGCGATGTTAGGATTCTTTGAATCCACTACAGCCTCGAAAACTTTGGGTTCCACCTACGACTTGCCCATCTCGTCCAACCGTGAACTTGTGGCTCTCGGGTGTATAAATATTGTAGGCTCTATTCTAGGAGCCTTACCTGCTTTTGGTGGTTACGGTAGAAGTAAGATAAATGCCATTTCTGCCAAAACCACCATGTCAGGAGCAATTATGGGTATTATCACCTTGTTAACGGTAAAATATTTGCTAAAATACCTTTACTTTGTTCCCGAATGTATGTTGAGTGTGATCTCTGCCGTGATAGGTATCTCGTTAATCGAAGAAGCACCACACGAGTTATACTTTCACTGGGCCAGTAAAGGATGGAGTGAATTAACTACGTTTTTCGTTACTGTTTCTACGACGATTTTCTTCTCCATGGAAGCTGGTATTGCTGTGGGGATCATATACCTGTTAATAAGAGTAATTAAGAACTCTGCCAAATCTCGGATTCAGATTTTAGGCAGACAGCCCGGAACCAATAAGTTTCTCAACGCCGATGTCAGTGTGTTCAGTGACGAGAAACCCTCGTCCTTCTTTGTAGACGAACACACGACAATGCTAAACACTAATCTACTCGAGGAAGTAGAAGGATGCTTAATCATCAAGATTCCAGAAGCATTAACATTTACAAATTGCTCAGATTTACGGGCCAGACTCAGACGAGTAGAGATCTACGGCTCAGCACGGGCTCATCCCGCACAGAAGAGGTGTCGGTCGACATCTATGACCCAGTTCATTATCTTTGATCTCAATGGAATGGCAGAACTAGATAGCTCAGCAGCCCAGATCTTGCTGGAAATTATCCAAGCGTACCACAAAAGAGGTATCCACTGTTTTTTCGTGCGAACTACTAAGGACGAAAAGGTGCGAAGAAGACTAGCTAACATTGGTATAGTGGATGCCTTGTTGAGTGATTTGCGCCAGATGAACTACTTTGAAAGCTCTAGTGGCAGTAATGGCCCGGGACTTATTGAGAGCAGAGCCAATCCGTATTTCTCACATATTCAAGATGCGTTACAGGTGATAGAGAACTACGAAAATAGCGAGCATACGCACACTATTTCTGACCTAGATGTATAGATAGATAATATACGATAGAACGGTAGAAAATGCTCTTTTAAATGGGAACACTGGTTCCAGAACTAGAGCCCCCACCACCACCACCGCACTAGCTACTACGACGAATAACTTCACATGGTAGCGCCGAAAAATTATCTAGATAAAGTTTCGCGTACGAAACAAACTCGATATTTATCTATCACATTTATCATGGCAGATCAAGGGCAGGACGAAGAGTTCCAGAATGAAGTCACCATCAAAGAGGAGTACGAGTTGTGGCGGAAGAATTGCCGTTACATGTACGAGTTTGTGTCTGAAACAGCCTTAACTTGGCCGTCTTTAACTATACAATGGTTACCAGACCACACCGAAGAAGATGGTATCATAAACTCCAGGCTATTGCTTGGTACACACACGTCCGGAGAGGATTCCAACTATTTAAAGCTTGCCAGTTCTCAATTGCCATCTAGCAAGTCGGTAAAAGCTAATACGAGACTAAAGATTATCAAGAAGTTTGACAATAACTTTGAAATTAATAGGGCAAGATACATGCCTCAGCAGCCTGAAATCGTTGCCACGATCAATGGAGGCGGGGAGATTGATTTGTACAACTTAAACGACGATTCTGACCACGGTAGGTCGTCGTTTAACCACTTTACTCCCCACAGCGAAAACGGGTATGGATTAGCGTGGAGTCCCCATTCTAAGGGCTTATTATTGACTGCTTCGGACGACAAATCTGTAGTGATAACTGACACCAATGATGGTGGTTCTAAGACGGTTTTCCGTTCCAGTAACGATCACGAACAAATTGTAAATGATGCCAAATGGCACAATTTTGATAGCAACTTGTTTGCTTCTGTGTCGGACGATGGATACACGATATTGTTTGATGCCAGAACGAAAGATCCGGTGTCGAGATACAAGGGATCGGGAGAAATCAACTGTTTATCGTTTTCTACCTTTTCGCACAATTTGCTTGCAATTGGAGGCACAAACTCCAATATTAACGTATTAGACATGAGAAAGATGACTAATGTCACAGGTCTGAAATCGGGACTTCTTCACTCCATGATGGGCCATTCTGACTCGATTACGTCGTTAGAGTTTTCTCCACATCAGGACGGAATCTTAGCGTCTGGGGCCCAGGATAGACGGTTAATCATTTGGGACTTGTTCAAGGTGGGTGAAGAGCAGCAGCAGGAGGATGCTGAGGATGGATGTCCTGAGTTGTATATGATGCATGCTGGACATACTGGGTCGATTACTGATTTGAGTTGGTGTCCATATAAGCCGTGGACGTTGGCCAGTGTAGCGGATGATAATTTGGTACATATTTGGGAGGTTGGCAAGTCGATTTTGGATGCAGACAAGCCTGAGCAAGTTAATGATAATGAATTAGAGTAGAAACAGAAGAAAGAAGAGAAAGTAGGCGAGGAAAGAAGAAAGAGAAGTAACGAAAAGAAGAAGTAATAGTGAAAAAGAAGCAGTAATTTTAAAAAAGAAGAAGTTTATAGTCCTACTTAAAAAGTAATATTAGATAAGTAATACAGGAAATAAGTACAAGAAATATTTAGATAAAGTAAATAAAACATCTACTAGAAAGCCAGATAAAGGCTTTTGTGCTCAGTAGGCGATGGGTGCGAGATAGGAAAAAGGTAGCGAGGAGAAGAATGCAGTGAGTGGTTGTAGTTATAGCTATAGCAAAGCTGGTGCTCGTAGTACTATAAGAGACCAAAATGTGTTCTATAAAACAAAAGTAACCATAGTGTTGAATACAGAGTATAGAGTGGCAGTAGCTTAGCCGCAGCTTAGTCGCAGTAGCAGCATAAGCAACTGTACGCAACCGAGAGCTTAAACTAGTGGTGCATATTGATGCATATACAGTTAACCAGACAAAGCACTGATCCCCAGTAAAACACACCAATACCACAGATAAACAACCTAATACACTCCTCACACTAACACCACATACAAAACACTCCATATCCACTCATATCTAACCAATTACATTTTCTAACGGTATACCGACTACTTCTACCACCTCCACTACCATTACCGTAAACGCACTATCCCACCTTGTCGCACTTTTCGACATCTGTGTCATTTTTCGCGACAATACTCGCACTCGTGTGGACAACTGAACTCAAATCTTCTCCATTTCTTTACCCAACCATCGATCGATATGTCTGATTTTCCTCCTAACTTGTCAATCAGACCATTGACCGTGCAAGATATCGACAAATGTGTCGCCTTGGAAACAAAAGGCTTCCAACCAAGTGAACGATGTTCCGAAGAAAAGTTCCAATACCGCTTAACTGTCTGTCCAGAATTGTGTTCGGGGTTATTTATCAGAGACTACACCGTGAAATACAACGCCATCAACTTGCCCGAGGTGGCAGAAAAGCTCAGCCAGGCCCAGTCGCCTATTGACGACGACGACGACGACGAACAATTGCCCATCAAATCTTCCGTCACCAATGAAACGCTTATTGGCCACATAATAGCCACGAGAATCAAGCATCTGACCATCGATGAGGACAGTATGGAGTTGCCGAGCGCTGCCAACGCCAACGCCGGCCATTTTGAGACCTCTCGCTACATTGGAGTCCATTCCGTGGTGGTGGACCCGGCGTGGCAAGGAAAGAACTTGGGCACGCTTTTGTTGCACGATTACATCCAGAAGTTGTCGAACCAGGACTTGGGAGACAAGGTGGTGATCATTGCCCACGATAAGTTGATTCCGTTCTACGAAAAGATTGGTTTCTCCAACTTGGGCAAATCCAAATGCACCTTTGCCAACGAAACCTGGTACGACTTATCCATCGATTTGGTGGCCGAGGATGATTTATAACCCCAGTAGTGTGCTGCTGCGTCTCCAGCTATAGATTCGTTGCCTAGAACCCTGTGTATTGTATAAATATATATTGTATAAGATTGTCACTCATTTCTGGCCCAGTATGGGTTTTTGGCCGTTTTTTCGCCCGTTTGAAGCTTCAGTGGTGTTTGGAACACCCTGAACGTTGCAAATCACCAAAAAAATGGGCCCTTTACCGCCATTTTTCGTGGTGTAGATTTGGCACTGTTTGCTACCCTGCGTAAAAATCTCACTCTCAGTAAAAATTTAACCATTCAACCTTACCCCAAGATGAAAGTCCCCGGACCCATAAAGACCCTCTTCGATCACTTCCCGCTAGCGACATACCCTCCAATAGCCAATACCACCGTTAACAACGAAAAAGAATTGCAATCGCACAAGTTCTACTATGATGGAACCACTAGTGGTAGTTTTCAACTAGGCATCTACAACGTAATTGACGTAAACGGAACTTTGGTACCATCAGATCCCATCAGCTGCTACCACAGCTTAGTGCTAGCTGCTAATAACAAGCTAAAGCTCCCAAGGGCCAAAAATGGTGCTAATTCAGGCAATTCGCTCACTATTGTCTCTGGCTATAGTGCTCCAGATAATCAATTACCGGTATTGATTGAAGATAGCGGCGATTCTAGGGCTATAAACTCCAGTAGCGCCATGAATGCACTCGTAGCAAAGAAATTGTCGCCCCAGGAACTTGTAGTAGACCAACTCTTCTCAAGCTTGTACGATTGCTGGATCTTGTGTTTACTATGCGATGAGGAAGCTCAGGAATCGTTGGGGAAAATCTTCAATTTGGACGACTCCATAGCGGGAAAGTTGGATATCGTGGACCTCTACCACCAGATGCCCCGCTGGCAGGCTTTCAGCGCAAGACACCCTAATTTATTCGACTCAAACTACGATATAAAACAGTACATAACTGGCAGAAACGATACAGCTCTAGCTAGTTATTATGAAGCTAAATTGGGGGAAGTTTCAAACGAATTGCCTTTGTTAGTAGCGTATAATGAGTCTTCTACACTTCAATTGAAATTAATGGCGTATTTTATCACTATAAATGAGACTTTATCTGCTACAAGATTAGGTGGAATAATAGAGCAACACCGCGAGTACCTTGATTCTTGCTATAAAAGACTTGAAACTAGTTGAAGATATTCTCCGAGGTGGTTCTGATTCAACGTACTGAAAATTTTGTTCTCATTCATTGTCTTTAGTGTTGAAGGTCACTAATTCTTTTTTCATGTTATTACTAAATGCTTGTACTTACACTTTTTGGTATTGGTTACCTTGCTAATTGTTGTTTATTTGGTTTAATGCTTTCTCTAGTTGCTTGGCTTCAATGCTTCCAGTTTAATAGATAATTCTAGACCCAGTGCTTCTTGTACTACTTTCTTACTAGTTCAATTACAATTTGGCTCTGTTTGCCTCATATTGGCTCGTCTTGCCACATATTACTTTGCCATACTAGTTTATTGCTCTATTAACACCGTTTCCATAATTGTATATAATTTTCATCCAAAAACATCAACTCCCGCTCGCAAACACTCGATTCACCGTTATTCAATGTAACCCACGACGCATCCTTCTTCAAATTGATCATCCAGTTCTGTTTATCATCACTATGGTCAATTTCGAGCCCAGTGACCAATTCATGCTTTATATTGGCAACCAACTCATACTTTAGTTCGCCAGTAGCATCCTTGGTATATTTGGCAAAATCGATCACCGATGCAAACTTAACAACAGTAGGATTGCTTCTCTTCTGTCCCTCCTCCAACTTTCTATCTATGTGAAGAAGGATATACGGTGGTAATGGCTCCACAAGCGTATATGTAGCAGCTTGGGTACCTGAAATCATTGTAGTCTGTTGGCCGTTATATTTCATTAACAACTGCTCAAGATCGACTTCTTGTATCTCTGTGTCGTCAAAAACAGAATGTGGAGGCAAATCAAGTTGAATGATCCAAAATTTACCCGTTGTGACAACTTTGGTTTCTTCTTCTGTGATAAACTTGACTTGTTGGTCAACTTCTTGTGTGGAAATGGTAGTCTTACTGATCTCTATTTTGCCCTGCAAAGTGTTGGAAATCACCAGATGCTTGGTAGACTTCAACAACTCGTGATTTAGTGCATTCAACAACCACATAAGGAACCGTTTCGGTGATTTTTGCTCGGTGATAGGAAACTGGTTCTTTGTGATTAACGATATATACTGTAATAATTCATGTGGAGACACATGGTTTCGAAACAAGTATTTTGACCAGAGCTTTCGTATGAGAGCACCCAATTTGCTATTCAATGGACACTTTCTCTGCAACAAATCCAACAATTTGTCCTTCTTACATGCACTTATATAGTAGTCACGAATAGGTGTTATATGGCTCAATAATTGCAAAACTACGTTAGAATAATCATTGCTCGAGATATTATCGAGACCAACGAACCCAACACTGTAAGCTTTATTATTCAAATCATACGATACTGGAACAATATCTTCTGGTGCATATTTGGGGTTTAACAATTGCACAATATCGTTCAAACTAGTGCTGACGATTTCGTAGTTTTCAGGCAAGATGTAGCACTTCTCCGTCGCTAAGTTCAAGTAAATATAGTGACTCTGGTCAATAGCATGTAAATATGCTGGAGAATTGGCAGATTTACCTTGAAAGAACTTACCACAAACAAGACATCCATAAACATTTGCTGTGGATAAAGTCACCAGACAGACTTTCTCGGCATCAAAGTCGAGCAATTGGCGATTTATAGTGTGTAAATAGTGGGATTCCAGTACAGTTCTTTCTTTGGTTGAGTTTACCATATAGTCAGGGAGCTCATCATCGGAGGAAAGAGGTTCTTTTTCAAATTTTGTTCGTTTTCGTGATGGTTCCAGTACGGGTGCATCATGTGGAGGGTCTATAGCAGGTTTTGCCAGACTTTTAGTCTGTACTTCAGAAGCCATGCTGCTTCTATTTGGAAATATATTTTGCAACAATTAAAACTACACTACATGAAATCCGGGTAACAAAAAAGTACATGCTCTGCTCCAGGTGTACTACCATCGGCGTAGAGTTTGTTCGGTAGTCGTACTAAGTTTACTACCATGGAACTAGAATTACTTCTGACAGTAGCTGTACCATAACAACTTAATTACAATCTGCTCGTCGTAGTTCTATCACTAAATCTTCTACCTGGCAGTTTTACCTGCTTAATACTGCTTTTCTATTGCTTCTTCACACTTTTTCTACCACTTCTTCCACGCTTTTTCTACACTTTTCTACACTAATTCTATCGTTACTATTTTACATTGACTATATAGACAAGGTCAACCATTGTAAGATAACCTATCTAATGCCCAACTGGTGCTGGAGGGTATGCAGTACTGAATTCTAAACATCTCCATTACTTCACTGCTCAATTCCATCTACTGGATGGCTAAAGCATTCAAATTACTCGTCAACAAACTAGAAATGTTATCTTCAATCAATTTCTCGGCCGTATCGCTCAAATGTTTCTTAGGATCTTGCTTACCAACATATCTCGTTTTCAATTGCTCTTCGGTCAATTCTTTCTCTTCTTGCACTCTTTGGTTGTACAACTCGGCGATTTTGACCATTTGATTCGTAGACTCCAAATTCTCGTGTTCGTGGTGGTCAAACTCCACCAATTTCAAGCCAGATTGCCAGTTTTTCTTGTGCAAGTTTAACAACATATTGGTTTCGTACGAAGTTTTGTGATAGTCGATATTTAACGAGTAGTAATGACGGTTTAACCCGTGAATAAGCGCCTGAATCGACGGTTTGTTCAAGTGTCCGATGTTGGAAGTGGTCTGTCTTGGTTCCTGACCCATCATTAACGTAGTAGTGTCGATAGTTCTGAAGGCATCAATGACTACTTTACCTTTAACAGATTGAATTGGATCCACCACCACAGCTACTGCACGCTTATTTAACTGCTCAAACGACTGCTGGGTGTTCACATCGACAGAAGACAACCAACACCCAAACCCAGGGTGCGAATGGTACCATCCTACAACCATTTGATCTCTTCCAGTCTGTCTCAACATATCCATCATTTTCGTCTGGAATACATCGTCCACCGCCTCAACAGACACCCCAGTACCAGATTGAGGCATGGCGAACACGTCGATGACGTGAATGGTGAATTCGTCGACGAATTCTCCTAACATTAACCCCATTACTTCCATAGGTACCCCTGCTCTAGCGTGTTTTAACATTTTTAAGAGTGCTAATGATGATATGTAAACGGTTTCCGAGTTATCTATGGCGGGTCCATCTGTTTGTGGTGGAGCACCGCCTAAACCTCCACCTGCTCCTAACAATCTCTGTAATCTTTCCATTGGTGAAGAAGAAAGAATGGGAAGTTGGTGGCAATTTGAACGCTTTTGTGCGTAGGTAAAGTTATGTGCAGGTTGATAGATATAATATGGTAGTGATGCGAGGTTGGGGTGGAAGTGTGGTAGTGATGCGGTGGTGGAGCTAGAGAGGTGGTGGTACTGATTACTACGAGGTGGTAGTGAAGAAAAGGTTTCCTGTTAGACTAAGTTGGCGAGATCATAGCACTTTGAGCAAGTAGCAAGTAACATAGGGTATAATGGTTACTGCAAGAATCGTGATAATGACTAATGAAGAGTGAATAGTGAATAGTGCTATATGTTTGAATTTGTGTTGTTCAGTAAATGTAGCACTGTAGTATTATATATAGAGTATTTGTAGCACTGGTAGCACTAAATGCAGCAGAAATTTAGTGCGAAAACAGTGCGATCTGCTCAGTGTCTCTAGGTAGTACTATACCTACACCGTGATGGCACAATAACGTATTCCAAAAATTTACACCAAAACTATCCCATCTATTCAATAATTCCAATATACTAATTTATCACAAATATATAATCTACATATAGAAAGTATCAGCTCGGTTAATCACTCCATTTGCGTCGATCTCACACCTCTACCTCATGGCAGCTACTTCCCCAGCCTACTGCACCCAGCACCGTTCTCGTGCCACCTCGCGCCGCGGCCCGAGGGGCATTTCTTATAAGGCACATATATATAAGTTTTCGCAGCAACATTTATCTATTACTGTTCTTCTTCAACACAATGGTTTGGGGTGTAGAATCTCTCAAAGGTAGAAAATACCCAGCAAAGGAACACGCTAAGCGCGTTTACGATCATTTCGTGCAAAAAAACGAAACAAAAGCCGTTGGTAGCGCCTTTTACATCGCTGGTGATGGATTGGAACTCATCAAATACTGTGATCAGACAAAACAGTTCAGACAAAACAGATACTTCTTCTATTTGTCCGGTTGTGAAGTACCTGGCTCCCACTTGTTCTATGACTCGAATAAGGACCATTTAACGCTTTATTTGCCCAACATAGACTGGGAAGATGTCATGTGGTCAGGCATGCCTTTATCGATTGAAGACGCCAAAAAACGCTTCAATGTTGACGATGTGCAATACGTCGATGAATTGGCAACACAATTCGATCTGTTTAACAACAAACACCAGATTTTTACCCTTGATTTAAACGATTTCAACAAAAAGTACCACCATTTTGCTCCTGTAACCAGCGATGCTGACTTCTTTTACGCTCTAGACGAGTCGAGATTGATCAAGGACGATTTTGAGATCGCCATGATGCGCCACGCCGCAAAAATCACCGATAATTGTCATGTTTCTGTGATGGAAGCCACGGAAATCACCACCAATGAGTGCCACATCCACGCAGAATTTACCTACCACGCCTTAAGACAAGGATCCAAGGCGCAATCGTACGATCCTATCTGCTGCTCTGGTGAAAATGGATCTACTTTGCACTATGTCACCAACGATGACTCTACCGAGGGAAAACACACTGTATTGATCGATGCCGGGGCTGAATGGCACTGTTACGCCTCTGACGTCACCAGATGTTACCCTATTAATGGTTCATGGACCAAGGAACACTTGGACATCTATAACTCAGTCTTGAGAATGCAATCGGAAACTATGGCATTGATGAAACCAGGCAATTCATGGGATGAATTACACTTGTTAGCCCACAAGATTTTGATTGAACAATTCTTAAAGTTGGGAATTTTCAAGCTGGAATTCACCAAGGAAGAGCTCTATGAATCCAAGATCTCTGCTAAATTCTTCCCTCATGGTTTGGGCCATGTGTTAGGATTAGACACTCACGATACCGCCGGGTATCCAAACTACGAAGACCCAGACCCAATGTTAGTATATCTCAGATTACGGAGAAAATTGTTGCCTGGAATGGTGGTTACAAACGAGCCAGGAATCTACTTTTCTCCAAACTTGTTGAAGGAAGTTTTAGAGGGAGAAAAAGCAAAATATATCAATAAAGACATTCTTGATAAATACTGGTATATTGGTGGGGTAAGAATTGAGGACGATATTTTGATTACTGAGGACGGGTACGAGAATTTTACTGGAATTACCTCAGATCCGCATGAGATAGAGAAGATTGTGCAACGGGGTTTACAGAAGAAGTTCCATAATGTTGTTTAGTGATATGTATATAGAGATAAATACTAGTCAATAGTGCGAAATGTAATCAGCAAGGAAATATGAGCGTAATATGTGCAGCAACTAGGACTAATCCGTAGTAGAAAGAGAGAGCAGGTAGAGTAGTACTGAGAGTAGTACTGGGGAACATCGTTATTTACACAGGTGTGGTAGTAAAATATACCGCTACCGCGCAACGGGCGTAGCCCTGTTCAGGCACAGATGGCTGCAAAATAACACACTCGGCAATTTGGCTGCAAATTGTACTACTGCACTCAATGGTTCCATTGATCCAATACCGAGCTATACAACAAACAGTGGAATAGTAGAACTCCGCAGCGTACCAATGGCTCTGTCTTTCCTATCAAGTATGTACTCGTCCCTTCCACCAGAGTGAGATATATAACAGTGCGACTACACAGGCAGGTACAGCAATGCCACTATTAGATGCACCACTACCAGAGAGAGGAGTACTATATTTTACTTTTCATGGACGTATCCTACCTGATAAACTAGATAGTGAGTTTCACTATCTAATTTATTCTATCCGTGCAATCAAGACCATCTAGCACGATCTTCCCTGCCCACACTAATCCACCACCGCACCTGCCTGGAACCTCTGCCCAAATCGCCCTAACGCTCCCCTCCTATTTATATGCAGGCGCCACTACACTCACAAACAAATGTTCATTCCAAGGAGTCCCAACTTCCACCCCAGCTTCTTTATCACAATGGATGAAAACTACGACGTAATTGTTTTGGGAACCGGCTTAACCGAATGTATTTTATCCGGTTTGTTGTCGGTTGAAGGAAAAAAGGTATTACATAT
Organism: Suzukiozyma fluviatilis; assembly: GCA_030560825.1. Lineage (NCBI taxonomy): Eukaryota > Fungi > Ascomycota > Pichiomycetes > Serinales > Debaryomycetaceae > Suzukiozyma > Suzukiozyma fluviatilis. The sequence continues at coordinate 184,926 of JAKTVZ010000020.1, read as the reverse complement.
CGATAAGCAAGAGTTCTACGGGGGTGAATCTGCTTCTTTAAACCTTGATCAATTGTACTCCAAATTCAAACCTTCAAGCCAAAAGCCCGACACTTTGACGGGAAGATCGCGTGATTGGTGTGTGGATTTAATTCCTAAATTTTTGATGGCAAATGGTGAATTGACCAACATTTTAGTCCATACCGATGTTACTAGATACATTGAATTCAAACAAATTGGTGGATCTTATGTCTATCGTAGTGGGAGAATTGCCAAAGTTCCTACCAGCACGGCTGAAGCCATCAGTTCGTCGTTAATGGGGATTTTCGAAAAAAGAAGAATGAAAAACTTCTTGGAATTCATTGCTGCTTATGATGAGGAAATTGTTTCCACCCACAAAGGGTTTGATTTGGACAAAAACACCATGAATGAGATCTACTCCTATTTCGGATTGGAAAGCGGTACTAAGGACTTCATTGGTCACGCTATGGCCTTGTGGTCGACTGATGATTACCTTAACGAAGTAGCCAGACCAACCTACGAAAGAATCATTTTATACGTTCAATCGGTTGCCAAATACGGAAAATCGCCTTATATCTATCCATTGTACGGATTGGGTGAATTACCCCAAGGTTTCGCCAGATTATCTGCCATCTACGGTGGTACTTACATGTTAGATACCCCAATTGACGAAGTGTTTTACAACGAAGACGGCAGTTTTGCCGGGGTGAAAACCAAAGAAGGAACGGCTAAAGCACCCATAGTCATTGCTGACCCAACTTATTTCCCTGAAAAGGTAAAGAAAACTGGACAAAAGGTCATTAGAGCCATGTGTGTTTTGGACCACCCAATTCCAAATACTAAAGAATTAGATTCGGTACAAATCATTATACCCCAGAACCAAGTGGGAAGAAAGCACGACATCTACATTGCCAGTGTGTCCAGTGTGCATAATGTCGTGCCAAAAGGGTTCTATTTGGCCATTGTATCGACTATTATCGAGACCGATCAACCCCACGTTGAATTAGAGCCAGCATTCAAATTGCTTGGTCCAAGATTGGATACTTTGATGGGAATCGCTGAATTGTACGAACCAATTGACGACGGAACCAAGAACGGAATCTACTTGTCGAGATCATACGATGCCTCTTCCCATTTTGAGTCTATGACTGATGATGTTCAAGATTTATACTTTAGAATTACTGGTGAGCCATTAGTATTGAAGAAGAGACCTACGGAAGACGACGAGGATGCATTAAATGTTGAGAATTAGTTAGTGAATCTAAACAATAAAGAGTAACAAATGTAGACAAGTAATTGGGTAACTGAGTTTACTAACTTCAATTGGTTGGCGCTACCATACAATCGTGTAATGTAGGCTAGTAACTTTGAGTAGGAGACTATTATCGGGCAGAGGGGGCAGTTAGTGCTTAGCAAAGTATAGAGTGCAAAAATAGGAAGTATCTGCGCAAAAGCGGAATCTGCGCGCGCAAGGCAAGCAGTATCTTCGCTAAGAGGCAATCAATCAACATTAGGCGGTCGAAAAACCTCGTTAGCGCTACCATTCTGATGCCACAATTGAACAAGACTTTACGTCGATTGCCTCAGTAAAGCTACGCCAGTACACCATCATGGCACGCTATTACTAATGCTAAATTTAAGCATATCAAACTACCCTAATTGCATCTATGAAAATTCCATGAACTTAGCAATATCGAGCAGAACAATGACTTAATAATCTAAAAGACGATTTCCAGTTTCTTTACACTAGAATGGTAGTGCAATTGATAGTGAAATTCACACAAATTGGGTACACCAAGGTACGCTACCTTCTAAGCTTGTGGCATCGGACATCTTATCTGTAATTTGTCATCAGCCTGGGGACCATAACCACGACTGTGGATGATAAGTAGTCTGCAGTATCCTGGAGTAGTATAAGTTGATCAAGGTTCCATCACTTCCAGCGCAACTTTATACAAACTGTAAAAGTATTAAATCTATTTTTATTCCTTATCTAAAAGATAACTTTATTTTTTAGATTAGATTGAGTTCATTTTTGACTAGATTATATTTTTTATTTTATATCTTATTCTCTTTAATCTATATAGCTAGAGCTGTTCTATAATGACCTTGGATATTAGTCTTGTGCAAAACTTAACCACCAAATCTGGTAAACCAATTACTCTTGGTACTGGATCGGGAACTAAATGGCAATGGCAGAAGAGAGGCAGATCCGAAGATGTACAACACTTGTTGCACCAAGATTTAGTTGATTCGTTATTGTTAGCCATTAAGAATGGCTATAATCATTTGGACACCGCTGAAGTCTACAACACCCAATTGGAAGTTGCCGAAGCGATTAAATTATCCGGCGTGAAGCGTGAAGATTTGTTTATCACTACAAAATATACACCTGGATTTGTCGGTAATCCAGCACCATCTGCTTCTCCTAAAGAGTTTTTAGAGAAAGCTTTGGTGGAATTAAATACTAATTACATTGACCTTTTGTTAATTCATTCGCCTTTCTTTTCTGCCGAGCTTTCTCGTGGACAAACGTTATCTTCTGCCTGGGACCAATTGATCGATTTAAAGAAAACAGGTAAAGTAAGGTATATCGGGGTTTCTAATTTTACTCAATCCCATTTGCAGCAAGTTATTGATCAATCGGAATCGCCAGAGTATTGGCCCGTAGTAAACCAGATTGAATTCAATCCTTATTTGCAAAATCAATCACCAAACATTCAAAAATTTGCTAGAGAACACAATATTCTTTTAGAAGCGTACGGTCCATTAACTCCATTATTTAGAATTGAAAAGGATGGTCAAACAGTAGATCACCCATTGAAACATTTATTACCTAAATTGAGTGAAAAATACGACAAGACTCCAGCGCAAATCTTATTGAGATACACTTTACAAAAAGGATTATTACCAATTACTACTTCCTCGAAAGAAGAAAGAATCAAAGAGGCATTGGATGTGTACAACTTTACACTTAGTAAGGACGATGTCGAATTGATCGACTCCGAAGGAAGCACTTTCCACAGCCGTAACTTCTTTATTGCCGCCTTTGAACCAAAGAAGGAGCCAGCTGCAGAAACCAAATCGAAGGCACCAGTGCCAGTGAAATAGAAGAGAGTCAACAGTTAGAGTTACTAGACATTGTATTATTAGGTTATAGTGAGAAGTATGGAAAACAATGTAACTACAGAGCTACGCATGTAAAATCACTAATTACAATACCTTTCCGAAAACACCTTCAAGAGGAAGTTCTATACAGCTCTTAAATGTATGCAACAAACTGCTTATTCTCAATATGACCACTCTCAAAAGTTGGCAGTTTTCTTTTGCAGCCATTTTGCAGCCATCGGAAATGTGCCTCAATTTCCCGAATTAGTCATGGTAGTGCAGCCATACGATGAATGAAACTATACGATTAAACTCTTCTCTACAACCATATATTATCCTTACTGTATACAATGACCGTTGACAACGTAGAATCTATCAATTTGACCCGGAATTTCACCACCAAATCTGGAAAGCCCATCACCATTGGTACTGGTTCTGGTACCAAATGGCAATGGTTGAAAAAAGGTAGACTGGAAGAAGAACAGGGCACCATTCATCAAGATTTGGTTGATCAATTGTTATTAGCACTCAAGAATGGCTACAACCATTTGGATACCGCCGAATTTTATTCCACTCAACCGGAAATTGGTGCTGCTATAAAACAATCAGGAATTGATAGAAGTGATTTATTTGTTACTACCAAGTATTCCCCCGGATTTTTCACTTTCGAATCTTTTTCCAATGGTCCTCTCGATTGCTTTGAAAAGGCATTGAAAGACTTACAAACAGACTATATAGATTTATTTTTAATTCATGCCCCATTTTTTGACACAAATCTCTCCAAAGGGCAGACGATAGAATCGGCCTGGAAAGAAATGTTACAAATCAAAAAATCAGGCAAAGTTAGATATATAGGTGTATCAAACTTCTCACCTGATCATTTGCAAACCGTATTTGATATCTCCGGTGATAGTGATTTATACCCGGTCGTTAATCAAATTGAGTTTCATCCTTACTTACAAAATCAAACTCCGGGCATTAGAGATTTTTGCAAGAAACATAACATTCTTGTAGAAGCATATTCTCCGTTAACGGCTATTTCTAGAGTGGAAAAGGATGGCGAAGAAGTAGATCACCCCTTGAAACATTTGTTGCCCAAATTGAGTGAAAAATACGATAAAACTCCGGCGCAGATCTTATTGAGATACACTTTACAAAAAGGGTTATTACCGATTACAACTTCGGCCAAAGAAGACAGAATTAAACAGTCGTTAGAAGTATATCAATTCTCATTGGCTGATGAGGACGTTAAGTTGATTGATACCGAAGGGGCTAAGTTTACTCATCGTAGTTTCATGAAAGAGTATTACGATATCTATAATTAGAAAAATATTATCTCACTGTACGGTCTAAACTGTCTGCGGGCTACATTAAACGGTCTAAACTGAATGCGGTATCTACCCCCACAGTATGTATTATTTTACATTAGCTTCAAGTAGTATGTTCACGTTACCTGTGTGTACTCTGTCTACTGTAATATGTTTTCACTGTCATAGGGTACTGACCACATTTTTATAGATATATAAATATATACTGTCTACAATGGTTTGACTTTATTCGTACATTTCATACATTATCATACTCTATCCAATGCTAGTTCTATTGGAATAACAACGATGCTGCCATATCGACATTACCATTTGTCAGCTGTAAAGCCTTAATGGCCTCGGATTTGGAGAATCCAAGATCCACCAATTGCTGGATTTCGCTTTCTTTTGGCTGGTAACTGCTCGACGATGAGGAAGATGACGAGGCTGGCACAGATGATGTGGATTTGCCTGTATTTTGCCTCTTTACTGCGGCACTAGCTGCGGCTGTCGTAGGGGGGATGATCGGTTTGGAAGGCTCGCTAAAGATATTACCACCAAACCCAGGTCCACCACCCACAGTTTCGCCTCCACCAAAGAGCTTATTTTCGATCTGCGATTCTGGTAAGAATTTCGTAATGATGTGAGCCCCCACCACTAATTGGTCTTTCTCTAAGTCGATAACACATTTGTGTCTTCGTAACATATCTAAACCAAGTAATAAATCCACTTGCGTATCAATAACAGTAAAACTACAGGGCAATTCTATGTCTGAATCACCAATTTTGATGGGAATGGAATGGATCTTACCCTGGATTTTCTGTGAACCCACTCCTCTAGCTTCCCCTTGGAATCTTTTATCGATCAATCTGTCGATACCAACTCTTTCAGCCAATCGAGAAGAAATAATCGTAGTTTGAGCCCCAGAATCTACAAAGGCTTGGATTTTATGGCCATTGACTACCATATCGATATATAACATAGTAACAGAGGCAAACGACTCGGGAGTAATATCGTAGGCCAATTTCATATTTTCTTCGATTTGTTCCTTTCTGATAAGATCCAAGATCTTAGCCTGGGAATCAGGATCATCGGGGTTTTGTTGTAATTGTTGCAATTCTTCTTGGGGCAAGGCGTAGGAACCTCCCATTTGTTGTTGTACGAGCTGTCTAAACTGTTGAGGATCGTTTAGCACCGTAGTCAATTCTGGATGCGATGAAGTTAATTGGTTCAATAAGTCAGGATTATTCAATACTTGTTGACGAAGTTGTTCAAATTGGTCATTAGAAGCGGCCGAGGCAGAAGCTGAAGACGATGATGGTGCCTGTGGCTGGGTTGAGTGCAATTGCGATACAAGAATCAAATCATTATTGGCAACCCCATACTCTGATAATGGCTTATTGTCATGGAGAGTGTTACCATTGAATCTTAGCACTTGAAGCTTGGGGTCTATGCCAGTCTCAGCGTGCAAATATGCTTTGAAATCATCAAGACATAAAGATTCAGGAATATCCACCGTGACTATCGAACCATTCGTTTCATTGGTGATAGTTAAATTCATGACAATAACAATTAACCAAAAGAAAGAATTGAAGTATACAGTAACAAATAAGTAATAAACGATACAAATAAACTACCAGGGCAAATAAATCAGCAGAACAAATAAAGTATAAACAGGAGCAAATATATAGTATCAGATTTTATATATAGTTTCAGATTTGCCATCGGTTTGCCTCCCAAACGGCTGAGAATCTTCTCGAAGCGATAGAGGAGATAGACATTGCCAAGCCATAACACATGTGTCGGTGGTACTATATCAGCAGATAGTTTATACTAGTAGACAATGTGTATTACAAAGACGTAGACATATTCTATTGAATACTAGAGGTAAGAAGATAAGATAATAAACTATGCACTAGCACAGTAGACTACGAAGCTACAAGAAAGCCTAATTGAATTTTATTCTAATATACAAAGTCTAACGAAAGACACCACAGTAAGGACGCCACTATCATTACTGCCAGCTCAAGACTGAACCACGGCTGGACCAAGGCTGGAGCCAAGATGTACTGGTGTCTACCTTGGTAGTCTTATTAGTAGTACGGATATGGCTAGTATGAATATGGCCATTGGTTTAGCAAGCTGATGCTGTTTATTCTTGTTGAGGAATGATCATGGCAATATGGCCCCCGTTTAATAACATTTTCTTTATCTTGTTGCTTCCGTTGTTGTCGGTTTCTTCAACGTTTTCTAAAACAATGTTGACAAAGTCATCAAAACCAACTAAAGTGCCGGAAAATTCTTTGTCATTGGTCATCAACACAGTGATCTTGTTACCAATAGACTTATCTATGATTTCCAACGGTAAGATACTAACTTCAGACATGTTGCCAGAAAAGACTAAAAATTCTCTAAATTCTACGGTGAAAAAATCCTATACAAAGTAAATGGTAGGACTAACAAAGGTAAAATAAATATTTATGATCTTCCTACAAAAGCCCCCGAAAAAAGAGTTTATGTCTACTACACTACATACATTACAACAGCATAGGGAAAATAGCATTCAGCAGCAAATAGCGGCCGTTTCTCTCAAATTTACTTGTCTTTTCTAATTTATTCTTCTCGCACTAGTAAAATACTTGATGGTAGTAATTACTAGTACTAGAAATATTCAAATTTCACCGTAGATGTCTCTATTTGTATTGCAATACCGTACGTAAAGAATGGAGGTTCGGTATGTGCTTCGTACTTCATCTCTTACTTCTGCTTTTTCTACTTCTCTACTCAACCGTTTCCACCTACGATTATATTCTTTACCGACTACAGCATCTACAGATTCGTTATGCATTACCTATTTATGCTGCTACTTTATGCGACGGTTTCTCCTTCTGTTTGAAGGTTAAACTCTTGCTCTTCCACCCGTCAAAATCAATTAATGCTTGCATACATCCCCATTCGGTGATCTTATTCTGTAGCCATACAAGATTCACTGGCTTGGTCAAATAATCATTACATCCCGCCATTAGGGCATTTTGCCTATCTACTGAACTGTTAGAAGATGCAGTTAAAGCAACAATAATCACAGGACTTCGGAAGGTTTCCATTTCCAATTTCTCGTCCTCTTTGATTTCTGTCACTTGGTTGTTGTTTAATTCCGATTGAGCAAACACTCCGATCTTATTAATCTTTTCTAGTCTTCTTATGGCCTTCGTAGCTTCGATACCAGACTTCACTGGTAATTGGATATCCATTAATACTAGATGAAATCCTCCCGTACGCCATTTATCAATTGCTTCTTGACCATTCTTGGCTATTTGATAATGGATCTTGTGCTTCCGCAAAAAAGCACCCAAAATTGCTTGATTAATAGCGTTATCTTCCACTACTAACACCGAAATAGATGGTAGCACCTTCTCAGTTGTAGATGCTCGGGCTGATTTTGTGAGTGATTCCACAGAGTTCTTGGGAGGCTGGTTACTTTTGTTCTTTTGATTACTAGTACTAGTGCCGTTTGCACTGTTGTTGCCGGTTCTTTTACCATTGTTATTGTTGTTACTGCTTTGATTCGCAGATTTGCCTTTATTTATGCTCTTGTCGCCGTTATAGTTTAAATTCGACTTGTTTTCTGTTGGGGACGTTTCCTCTTTTTCTAATTCGTTCGCATCATCGAGATTTTTCGTCTTATAAGTTGCAGTTGTGGGGGTTCTAGTTGGTGAATTCAATTCGTGACTTCCTTTAGGCACGTTTAACTCCTTGGCTGAAGCACTAGTTGCTGGAGATTCGGGCGACGAATTTGTGGCAGATAGCTCTGCTTGGGACACTTGTAATTTGGGCAATGTCTTGGCTTTTCTATTAATGGAAAGGGGAAATGGTGCTGGGGTGTCAGTAGTCAGAGTCTGGTCGGTGTTAATGTTGGTCAACTTGTCGGATTCGTTGATTTCTTTGACCTGGCGTTCGTCCAACGAAAGTCTCTTCTTTGTTAGCGGATTGACGGCATTAGATCCCGTCAAAGAAAAGTTTTTCGGTAGCAACAAGACCGCTTGTGATGCTGGTGACTGTGGAGGATTCGATTGTGACCGTCTGTGTAATGTAGCTCGCGGTACTGGTGATTGTTGACGGTAGATTGGTGATAATCGGTTATTTGCATTGAGGGAAGCGGGCGAAAGCGATACTTCGTCTATGCCGCTGTTCATGCTGATTGATCCGCCGCTATTCAGATGCTTGTGGATGGTGTATTGTGGTTTAGGCTGATGGTATGATGGAGAGTTATTCTGGGGTATTTGGCCCGGTTTCTGGTAATGGGCCGGCATTTGTGCTTGAGTCTGTGATTGTGATTGTGCCTGAGGCTGTGACTGTGGTTGGGGCTGGTACGGGTACTGAGATTGGTACTGTGGTTGGTACGGAGGTTGGTACTGAGGTTGGTATTGTGTCTGGTATTGCGCTTGGCTATTTGGCTGTGACATCGGCTGCGATACATCCGGGGTATCGATGATGAATGCCTCGCTCATTGACATGCCATTGGGGTAGTAAGTGTCCAAAATGGAACACACGTTCTGGTCCGGTTCTAACGGTAAGTAACGTCCCATTGAGAGGTTAAACAGCGGCGAAATGGGCGATTTTCGGTCGGGAGAAACAGACAAATTGGCCTGTGCTTGCTTCTTGTTGGCAGTGACATTTAATGATGACCTAGATTGCAAATCTAGCTTGATTATTAGATCGGCCGAGTCAAAGGTACGGCCAATGGAATTGGGATATTTTACTCGCACTAACGACTTCAAATCATCAACAATGTCGTTCTGGTGTACTTGGATGGTGGTGGGATTTCCCTGGCCGAATTTGACCCAAATTCGTTTGGTTGTGAATAAGGAGGAATTGAATCCACTCTCCTGAGCCAAAAATTTGCTAGCACCATTAGTTTCTACCGAGTTGGCAGTGAATTGCGGTGTTTTCATGAAATAGTTATTGGGGATGGGTTGATTGCGCAGGAACCCATGAGCTGAATGCATATTCCTGATACAGTGGTATGAAGAAGAAAGAAGTAGTTGAGAATGGAAACTCGCACTTTTTGTAGGAGATTAGTGCGACTAGTGAGCCTCGTGCGAGCGGTAGCACGGCAGGGAGGATCTGCGGCCCGGTTCAGCCTGACCTTGTAGCTGCAGTCTGAGCGTGGCTACATTATCTGGGCTCAGCCTTCTGGCTTTGTCCCGCACTGCCTAGAAATACAATACTAGTGACCTACCTCGCTCACCCAGCTCACTGCCGCTACTGCCTCTGCCTCTGCCTCTGCCGCTAACTGCCTTAAAATGACGGTCTATGTATAGCGGCTTTATTTAGCTGTCTCTACTTCCTCTATATTACTACCTCTATAGATGATAACGGAACTCCTAATGCTACCAAAACACTACTAAATATTAACTACCCAATACAATAAACATGAACTACTCAATACAATAAATATTAATTAACTAGTTACATAAATATTAATCAACTCGTTACATAAATAATTGACCTCTCGTTACATAATGTTCATATTCGTATTAATCATAGACCCTAAGCCCAATCTTCGTCGTCATCCTCTTCTTCTTCCCCTTTCGATTCGGTCTTGACAGCTGAAGCTTTACTGCTGGTTTCAGTTGCTTCTTTCTTTGCGGGAGCTTCTTTCTTTTCGTCTTTCTTTTCAGTCTTTTCGCTCACTTCTTTGCTGTCTTCCTCTTCGTCATCGTCCCAGTTAAACTCTTCTTCGTCGCCAGCCTGCTCGCTCTTCAACTGCTTTCTCTTGAGATCCTCCTCCTCTATCTTGGCCTGCTGCTTAAAGTACCGGTACCAGAAGGTAGCATACGTCAACTTAACCGGCACTAAGCTATTCATTAGAGTGTTCAATTGCGGGTATTCCTGTAGCAATGCGGCTATTTCCTCCGTTTTGTCGTCTACTTTGAACGAGGCTAAATCTTCATCGCTATCTTCGACAAAATAACCCGCTTCTTCACTATGTAATTTATACAAGTCTTGCTCGTATCTAGTAGTACCGTACTTCAATGGCGACGAAAAAATCGTTTCTTTGCTGGGAGCTTCTTCTGGCGTAGCGGGAGCTACCAGTATGACGCTGGAGAAAAAACTGGCAAACGAAGAAACATATCCAACAGCAGCATTTTCTACTTTTTCTAATTGCGAATCTAACGAATCCAAGGCATTATTGGCAGTGGTTTTCAAGTCAAGTTGCTCTACAGATTTCAAAGCGTTCTCTGCCTTGGCACCAAGATCAAGCGAATTGTATGATTCCTTGACTTTGGTCTGTAATTCGCTAGTATCGATATTTAACTTAGATAATTGTTGTTCTACTACGGCCAAATTTTCAGCAATGGTGGGGTTATTCCGCAAATTAGCAAGCTGATCAAGCAATTCTTGCTTGCGCTCGTCCAATTGGTACTTTTCGCTAAGTACACCCGCTTCTTTGGATGCTGACTGCCATAATTGTTGAAACTTGGTCTCTACGGTACCATACAATTGATCGATCTCTTGTTCCAAAGAATTGATTTGTTTTTCCGTGCTAGATTGACCAGCATCACTGGCTGGTTCTTTATCGCTCTTCAGCGACTCAGTTTGAGACACTATTGGATCAGAGAACTCCATTGTGTGATAAAGAATAAAGATATATTTTAATTTATCTGGAAAAATTGTGCAGGCACTATATAAGAAAAGAGATAATGAAATGAAAGGAAAAGAATAAATATTAGTAGATGGAAGAATATGGTAGTAAAAATCAATTATTGGACTATCTGAGTAGTTATTGAGTCTAATGGAATCTGATGGGGTATAATGGAGTCTATTAGAGTTGTTTTGGATTGGAAATACTTATTTTACGATTTTGCAATATTTCAACTTTTGCAGCCAAAATAAAAGACAAGTACTAAAGAGGAATTACCTGTTTGAATAGTAAAGTAGTAGCTTGAAAGTACCACACTGGTACCTCTGGTGATATTCTGTAGCTCCAATGTTAAACTGAAGAGTTTGCTGTCTAGATCTCATCTCTTGTCTGATCAGATATCGATCTACATCAATATCGAATCTAAGGAAACAGTATCAAGATTCTTCTAGTTTTCCTACTTTCTACTAACTATAGACGTCTAAGCACACTCCAGTGTACTTCTAACCACTCTCCCAACTATACTTCCATATAACTTCCGATATTTCCTTACCCTTCTACTCTTGGCTGCTTCACAGTTTTGCATCCAGTCGCACATTTGTGGGGTCTATGACGCATTTTGTAATTTTGTTCTTCACCATGTTTTCCCTGAACAGACGACTCCAGCAGTGTTTGTTGAAGATATCGCAAGGGATATTCAAGCCTGACTTCAAGGCGGCTTCAATTTTCAAAAATCCCGTCAATTTTTCCGTTTCTAGACCTGGTGCTAACTATTGGTCCATCATCGGTAACGAAAAATCAGCGTTTTTAAATGTTGTTGCTGGTAACTATTTGGCAGTTCCTGCCACCAGTAGAGTTTATCCGTTGATCTCGAAATCAAACAGTAATCATGGTGTTCAATTTTTGAATTTCACCGAGAGCTCGGGTCTAGAGAAAACTTATCTTTCTGCTAGATACGAAACTTTCAGCTATAAAGGCCTCTTGGAATTAAACGACGATACCAATTCTGTTTTGAACTATATTACGGGTGCGAATAACTACAATTCTATGTCGGTGCAATTGGACCACCTGTACATTGAAGAATTGTTGAATCTCTTCAACCTTAACCACTTACAACATAAATGGATTAATTCGTTGTCGAACGGTCAAATGAGAAGAGCGAGAATTGCGAAAGCCTTGAACAATAAACCGAGGTTATTGATCATAGACGATCCTTTTTTGGGGTTAGATCCTCTGGCTACGGCGCTTGTATCCAAGTCTTTGCAGCAAATTAGCAAAGAAATAGACTTGAGTATTGTTATCGGCTTGAGAAGTCAAGATAATATTCCAGATTGGATCCAGAGAGTGGCTGTGGTAGATGAGTCTGGTTTACAAGAGATTGACAAAAGTGCAGTAGCAGACTATCACGTCAAATCGGGGATAGAAAGCCATGTAGAACCCGTGGTCAAACAAATCAGTAATGACTCTTTGAAGGGGCCCATGCACCTTGAATTTAAAGATGCTTCGGTTATGTACAAAGGGTTGACGATTTTTGATCATTTCAACTGGAAGATTGCCCAAGGAAGTAGATGGAGAATCTTAGGTGATAACGGTACAGGTAAAACTACCCTCTTATCAATTATTACCGGTGATCATCCTCAATCTTGGCGAGGGGTTATTAGTATTCACGACAAGTTGAGAAAGACCGGTAGTGGGGTTACGTTTTTTGATATTAACAATGAGATCGGAATGAGTTCTCCTGAACTACATGCTTTGGTGCCCATGCACAGCAAAACCATGAAGGAAGTCATCTTCAATGGATTGGTGAAAAATATCGGTAATTCCAATTTTATGTACCTTCCCAAAGAGAATGACGTCCCCAATGAATGGGCTCAGAGAGTTTTAGAAAAGTTTGCTTCAAGATTGGAACAGAATGGCGACAAGATATTTGCTGATTTGACAATTACTGATCAAAAATTGGCATTGTTTTTGCGAGCAATTATCAAACAACCCAAGTTGTTAATTCTTGACGAAGCGTTTTCATGCATGGATGACGAATCTATAATGAAGCAATGTCATGAAGTAGTCGAAAACGACTTGGGGGATATGACAGTATTGGCAATTGGCCACTTGGACTGGGAATTACCTCGCTACCAATTTGTGTTGAAATTGATTGGTGATGAACAGAGAAACTACCAAATCTTACAGACACAATCGTAACTTAAACCACTGGTATGGCTTACTCGTTATTTATGAAACCGGGAATGGTTTATAGAGAAGAGGATATCATTTTGCAATGACGTAACCACAGGAATGGTTAGAATTGTGAAAACTTGTGCATTAAATTGTCTTTGAAAGACGCAAATGGCATTCTAATACAGTGTATATAATCAATAGAATGGTTTATACGGTAAATTGCAAATTACCTGTAGTTACAGACCTCTAAGACGCTAGTATTGTTCTATGGTTGCAAAAAATAAGGTACATTACGCAAAAACGTTACACAAAATCACAAAAAAAAGAAATTAACAGATGATGTCCTAAAACAGAATATCTAGCTCAAATGAGGGAAGAGTACGCAAATGCCGGAATACCACATTTCAATTTCACCCTGAACGCAGCCATTCGGACTTGTTATTTTGACATGGATGGATATATAGATACTAGACAATGTCTATTGTAAATTGGTATAGCATTGCAAAGAATTGGTTGAAGCAAAAGCCGAAAAATCCCATGTAGGTGTTGCGGCTAAGCATCTAGGGTCTTTGGCCCAGTAGTGTCAATGCCAAGTTCACCGAAGCAACCAGAGAAGCTTTGTATTGGCCCTGCGACGAACCGGTGGTACGACCCAAACACAGTGTAGAACGTGCCCGTTGTGTAGCACCGTATCCGTTTCAGGTAACTGTTGTGTTCGTTGAGCACGCGACCAGGTCGACATGCGCGATATCTCATACCGAGATTTCCGAAGCCGGTAATTTTTTACTTACCAATAACGAGGTGCTAGTCAAAGGTAACCACAAAGGTCAAGAAGTGGTAAAGAAGACACAAACACAAGTGTAGTAAATAGACACCAATTCAAGCAAAAAACGACAAATTTGCTCCAAATTGAACACATTCACCAAGATTGCTCACACTTGCCTTAGGGTTGCTTAATTGGTTGCAAAAAGTAGTGCGAATAGGGGTACAGTAATGAGCCAGTAGATCACACCAACAGACCCATATCCACCAAAACGAAGCAAAAGTGGCCCAAATGGACCCACTACGCCCATTCCACCGTAACCACGCCCGCGTCTCACCACCAGTTGCTGCAACTGTCGCCCCAGCCCCGTAGCATGCTTGTAGCTGTAGCATTTCTGACACCAGAATAAGGAACCGCGTAATATCGACCAAATTCAAGGTAATTGATCCCAAATTTCACAGAATTATCCCCATCACTCACACCAACCTCTCTACCAACTTTCAGTCCATTTCACGCCATTTTCTCTAACAAACTTTTCCCTCGCAATCGTCTCCGTATTTTGACAATTTTCTCACTGCGAAAAAATTGCTACTTTATTTATTTTAATTATTTCTTCTTCCTGGTTAATATTTAATATTTGGCTATATTGAGTATTAAAATGAAACAACCTCCCGACCTGAAGCATCACGGCTACTCTATTAGCATTCCCAATGCCGTCAAAGACTCCCGTCCTACTGCCATTATTGCCGATCACGAATTTGGTAAACTAACCTCAAAAGAGTACCTCTATGTTTCGAAACACCCAGTGGGAGAACCATTACCTACTCCCATCGACGATGAACCTCCCTACGCCATCTACTTGGCCACTTACATTTCGTATTTGATTTTGATCATGATTGGTTACATTAGAGACTTTTTTGGCCAGCTCTTTAAACCGGACGAATACGCCTATTTACAACAAGTAGACGGCTACGCTCCCTGGTATGATGCATTTGAGTCGTTCTACGTGAGAAGATTAAAGGCAAGAATCGATGACTGTTTTGCCAGACCTATTCATGGGGTTCCCGGTAGATTCATCAACTGTTTCAATAGAGTCAGAACCAAAGTAAATGGCTGTAACCGTCCCGAATTCTTGTACGACGGTACTAGTCATGAATGTCTTAATCTCTCGTCGTATAATTACTTGGGTTTTGCCCAATCTAAGGGTACTTGTACCGAAGTAGCGCTTGAAACCGTGAACACATACGGTACTTCGGCCTGTTCTCCTCGTAATTACGGTGGTACCACCGATTTGCATTTGAAATGTGAACAAGTGATTGCCAAGTTTGTTGGAAAAGAAGATTCCATCATTGTCAGTCAAGGTTACGGTACTAATGCCAACTTGTTCTCATCGCTTGCCGACGCCAAGACCTTGGTCATCTCCGACGAGTTGAACCATGCTTCCATCAGATTCGGGATCAGATTGTCAGGTGCTTCCGTCATGGTGTTTAAACATAACGATATGGTTGATTTGGAAAAATTGATCAGAAACCAGATTGCTCAGGGCCAAACTAGAACCCATAGACCATGGAAAAAAATCATCATTGCCGTAGAAGGTCTTTACTCTATGGAAGGTAACATGTGTAATTTGCCAAAGCTTATAGAATTGAAGCAAAAGTATAACTGTTATCTTTTCGTTGATGAAGCCCATTCCATTGGTGCTTTGGGACCTGACGGGAAAGGTATTTGCGACTACTTTCAAGTTGATCCAAAAGGCGTGGATATTTTGATGGGAACTTTCACTAAATCGTTCGGTGCTACCGGTGGATATATCGCTGGTGACAAGGCCTTGATCGATAGATTGAGAACGAATTATATCACTCAAAACTATTCTGAATCGGTGCCACCACCAGTTTTGGCACAA
Source organism: Suzukiozyma fluviatilis (assembly GCA_030560825.1). Classification (NCBI taxonomy): domain Eukaryota; kingdom Fungi; phylum Ascomycota; class Pichiomycetes; order Serinales; family Debaryomycetaceae; genus Suzukiozyma; species Suzukiozyma fluviatilis. Next base: position 169,027 of record JAKTVZ010000020.1, on the reverse strand, counting down.
ATCATTTCCAGTTTAAGCATAATCGACGGTACTATCAATCCGGGCGAAGGTAAAGAACGTTTGCAGAGAATCGCATTTAATTCAAGATATTTAAGATTGGGATTAAAGAAACTAGGTTTCATTGTGTATGGGGCCGATGATTCTCCGGTTATTCCAGTATTGGTGTTTTTACCGGCCAAAATGCCCTCGGTATCGAGAATGTTGTACAAAATGGGTATTGCTGTGGTTATTGTCAGTTATCCTGCCACACCATTGATTTCTGCCAGAGTTAGATTATGTGTCAGTTCTGCATTAACCAAGGAAGATTTAGATTACGTTTTAACGAAATTTTCCGAAGTAGGTGACGAAGTTTACTTGAAATTCTCCAGTGGTATTGCTGGTGGGTCCAAAGTTCCTGGAAAACCACCAAGATGGTCCATTGAAGATGTTTTAAAAACTAATGTTGCTGATTGTAAGAAGGCAAAACTAGGCTAAATTGTTTACTAATGATTTAATGGCTAAAAGTTCTAGCATCCGGATGATTACTGTACTAATGCAACAAAACAAACTTCTACCTGATTCATCTACATGAAGAGTTTACAGACAGATGGTTATCCAAACCGTGAGGGAGAAGCTTAGCTAGCTCCTTTGAAAATGGATGGAAATCCGTTTCTTTGAATTCTTCCATACAGAAGACATTCAATATTGCAGTTATTGAATAGGATGCTTCATTGATTTCATAATTGTATTTCAAATTACAATAACGCATATAGATTATTTGTTTTCACATTAGATACGCTAAAATTCCTTTTAATACTTAATTTAATATCTCATTCTAATATATGTTCATTTCTAACTGTGTGTAATTGTAGATGGCTACTGCGTACATTGCTCTTGTCAGATATGCCATGCCTCTGGCTATTTTAGCGATGTTCGTAGCACACAGTGCCGACAGTCGTGGTACGAGTAGCGACTACCCGCAGTATTTGCCTCAGTCTCGCACTAACTTCCCAAAATCTTCCCACTAACTTCAATGTATGTGCGGTGCGCTCGTGGTAGCGACACAAAAAACTAAACCAAATCAAAGAACCCATTTAACTCTTCCTCGTACTCTTCCACAATGACATCTCCTGTGATACCAAATGAGCTAGTACCGCCATTACGCTTCAATACCATCCAGCCGAACTTATATCGAGGCGCATATCCTCGTGATGTTAGCTTTAGCTTTCTCTCTACCTTACAGCTAAAAACCATTATTTCTTTAACCCCAGACCCAATAAATCATGAAACCGACGCTAATTTATACGACTTTGCCAAACGAAATGGCATTCAGTTGGTTCATTTGGAGTGTGGTAACGCTGGTAAGGGTAAAAAAAGAGGAGTCCCCATAGATTATACCACCATTTTGGTGGCATTGAACTATATGATACATAATACTCATGCTCCAGTGTATATTCATTGTCTTAACGGGGGTCAAGTAACTTCTTTGGTGGTGGCGTGTTTACGTAAACTACAATTCTGGAATTCAATCACTATTTTCAACGAGTTTATTAACTTTACTACCAACATTACTGTAAATGATAGAAACTTTGTAGACGGCTTCAAAGGGGAAGTTGATATTAATGCTGAGGACAAAGCTGAGTGGCTATGGACGGGAATGTCCAAGGGGATGATTGATAACCAACCAAGGTTCAAGATAAATGAATCTTAGTGTATTTAATGGTTCTTTAATCATTCAATAGTGAATTGGTTTGACGTAAAATAATCAGAAGATGATTGAAGTATTGTTTGGTTAATGATTCAGATTTAAGTTAAAGAATCTGTTTAAATTGATACTGATTATTTTAACTTAACACTGATTCTTTAAACCAGATTCAAGAAAAATGAATCTTTACTTAATACTTTTAAGATCAATGAATTAGTCTTCAAAGAATGATACTTCAAAAATATTCAGGATAGAGAATTAGTCTTTGATAAATGTAAATTATTCCCACTACAAGAATCAGTAAATACTGTCGCTCCATACTTGTACCAAAGAGAAAGAACTGGCTCCGGTTAACGATCAATACAATTACTTGTAAATCTAATATCTATATTGATTATAGTATAATGCATAAATTATTTCATGTATCTATAGCTCTAGACTCGAAGATAAAACAAACAGTATGCGTTCTTGTTTAGTACTTGGCTCTCGGCACAGTTGTATGTGATCTTCGCATCATCGAAATAGCACCAACCACGGGTCTTTTTGGAATCACTTTCCTTGTGGACATAGGCAGTATAATGCCCTGTGGTTAAATTCCCATAATGGTTGGCTACTGCGTTCAATTTGTATCTAAATGGCGGGATTTGGTTTCTTGTTGGCAAGGTTGAGAGAATTTGTGATTCCCTTTCTTTAGTGTATGTTTGTGCTGAACTCATTGACGTTCCTACTTCTGGCCAATATTTGGTCAAATCAAGCACTTCCGATACAGGGTATTTGACAAACGTATCGAGCTTATTGAAATACCCTTCAGGGGTGATTTTGAATCTTTTGAAATGAATAATCAACACTTGTGGTAACCTAGTAATAGATATTTTCTTTGTCAGTCTAGTTTGCCGTTTACAATGGGAGCACCGCCATCTATTATTATCGTCTAATAACTCTGTTGTAGTGAATTCACGTAAACAATCGTCCAACAGAACATCCTTATTACTGCTCAAAGATCTTGGAATTGGTAGCGAAAGAACTGAAAAAGCATTATATGTAGTTGACGTAGTCTGACACTCTAAACATTTCAATTGCGATAAATATTGACCCTGGAAATAATCAACAATTACAGAAAAGTTTAGTTTAAGGTACCTTTCCCATTCAATAGTCGATGCTAATCGAACAGGCAAATACTCTCTAGTCTTTTCTTGCTCTGGAGTCAACTCTGAGATCTGCTTTTTCTCTTCAGGGTTAAGAATTACCATTTGATTCAAATCTTCATGTAAACTATCAAGAATAAATGTTAAAAATTCGTTACAATCCTGTTGATCGTAGGTTGCAAATTGTTGGCCAGGCGATAATGAACCAATTACCCGCTTGAAATCAGCTGGACTGAAATACTTTGAATTGTTCGTAAACATATTAATAAGTAACCCAACAAAGTTGTTTGTTAAGATCCCCTTGGTGCCTAATTTATTGTTAATATTGATATGTTGACGGTACGACAGCGAATTTGAACTGTTACCTAGATTGGGAAAGAAAAAACTAGTCAACTGAGGTGTAGCACCAAGACATTGTACAATACAATTCATATAACAAGAGTTTCCCAAGTTTACTAAACCAGTAGTATACTTTTCCAAAAGCATATTTGGACCCTTTTCTGAATTCTGCGGCTTGGCTTGTGTTACCGCAGTGGAAGTAGTACCTTTAAATGAAAGCGTACGTTTTGGAGCAACGGGTTGTTGTTCGGGTAAAGTCTGTGAAACCTTTGGTTTATTGTCGATGTAGGTCTTTTTAGTAGACTCTTTGTTCTCCTTCTTTGAGTCAGTATAATACTTGAAGGGTGACGAAGTGTCAAACGAGGAAGTGGTAGATACTATCGCTGAATATGACGCATTTGAAGGTTCGCTTTTCGCAGTAGATAAATAATCACCAAAGTTCTTCAAGTATGGCGAAGCAGTCTGTGCTCTGTCTTCTTCAACTTTTACTGAAGTGCTCGTGCCATTTCTAGAGAGCGAAGCCGGAGGAGGTAAAATAGGTATCATTTCTGCCCTTTTGATGGATTTTTCACCCAAGGTATTGTACCAATTAAGGATACCACCTTGTAGATAAATAGGATAGTGCTTTAATTTGGACGAAATATACTTATTCTGATACATGATTAGGTCGATCAATTTGGAAAATGGCCCCGAAGATGGTAGTATTTCCTTATCGTCTGCTACCAAGTGTTGGCCCAAGGCAGATAGTTCGAAACCGAACCGGAAATTATAAATGACCACAAGTTCATATTTATATCTATTTTGAAAGCGCTTGAACTGATCTTCAGGAAGGTGTAACTTTAGTTTCGATTCCAAATCTTGGTCACTAGTGTATTTATACGATAATATGCTTGGTTGAATGTTGATAATTTGGGAATGATTAATGTGATTGTGATTGAAATCTTTCGTTTCACGGTAGTCAATTAAGAGAACCGAGTCATTTAGTAGCGGTTGCAACTCTTTGGGGCTTATTGAGTCGGATGTAATGAATTTACCACTACTCTTTGCAGGAGAAGGCGACGGAGATTGGTTCAAATTATTGAATCTGGCCAATAGTGGGTCGTCAGAGGACACTCCTGACGATACCTTAGCAGAAGACCGTAAAAAGTTACGGATCAATTCGAAACTATGGGCTTTCTTGAATAGAGTTTGCTTGATTGAGATCAAAAAATCTTTGGTTTTTTCATTGACTTCGATTCTGGTAAACAACCTCGATGCTGTCTGATAGGTAACGTAAGCCAACTCGTAATCACAGTAGTTGATCTTTTGAAGTTTCTTTACTTCGAAATCAAATATCTCTAATAGGGTTATCTCATATTTAATCTGCTTAGAACTAGCTGTTTGCAGGAGCAAATCCTTCTCTATTATAGATGCTATACCGTCTAGCTCCACTGTAGACTTTAGGCTGTCGGGAGATCCAAGCAAAGGCTTGTTCATGATATGTGGTATAGGGCAAGAAAGAAGTAGTAAATTAGGCGTTAGAGCATTTAGTGGCAAGCATGCCCCAGAAAAGGACTGTATATAAACTGCATTGGCTGCAAAAGTTGCAATGATAGAGACGTTGAAGGTGAAGTAGAAGGTGTAGAAGGAGGAAAGTGGATGGGAAGTGGACACAAATGAGGCTACTGTAAGTATGGGGAGTTGCTATACATTCATAAAAAACAATCTTCATCAAGAAAATAAAAGAAAATTAAATAAACGAGTGGATATGATCATCTGAGTATCAGAACTAGAAGAATCAATGATAATGGAACGTTGAAGTAGCTTTTGATTCAGGGGCGCTTGATGTCATACATTCACCAATGTATAAACAGGTTTGTTCAGGTAGCCTTTTCAAGCTGTGGTTGTAATTCTATTGCACATTGTTTTTAAACTCTTTGAGTCCAGCATCAAACCCTTGCTTCCATTCCCAAGTATGCTTCGATTCACCTTTGGCTTTGATATGTTCGGCATATCTTGCTGTCTTCCAAGCCTGAATTCTTCCAATAACCGACCCATCAAATTTGGCAAACTCTAAAGAATCTTGCCAAGCAATAGCAAACCCATCTCTATATCTGTCATGTTCGTATTTCTCCTTGGGGTTTTGACCATTCCAGTAATCTTCGTGATATTTAGCTTGTTCATTCAATACTCTTTCCAAAACTGATTGATCAGGTAATTGTTTCCCACGCAAATCGTATGGGTTAGAAATTGACCCCTTATCAGTCATGGTTCTAAAGTCCCATTCACCCCCATTTCCTGATTGGAATTTAAATGTCCAGAAATAGTTACCAAATGGAGCTCTGTCTTTGATTATCCTTAATTCTTCTCTACCGTATTTGACCACTAAATCGTCCCTCTGAGACTCGGCATTATCACGTTTCCAAGATTCCCCGTCTAAAACACAAGAATATTCACCGACCATAAAATCGACCCCTTCACCATTGTAGGTTAAATTGGTTAAAACATCACCATCTAAATCATGGATAATCTGTTGAGGAGACTTATTCTTATCCTTCCCGTCAAAACAACGATATACATGGTGATCTACAACAACTCCAAGTGAGGTTGTGTTTGATTGTTCCTTTTGAATCCATTTGACCCATTGATCGGGCCACCACCCGTCGGAAATGATTACTGGAATTGATGTATCTATTTCTCTGATGGTACTAATGGCGGCAGCATAGTATCTTGCTTGCTTTTTGTTATCGTCAGCAAATTGAGCTTCATTTACTATTTGGATTCCAGCAATGTTGTCAAATTGCTGTAATTCCTTGGTGACGAAACTAAGTAAGTCTAGAATATGGAGTTGGGAATCGGTATTTGACCAAAATTGCGGAGATCCAGACGAAAATTCACCCGAATGATCAGATCCGTTAGCACCTCCTGGTAAACCATGGAGATCAATTAAAACACTGATATCATGTTGATTTGCCGGTTCAATGAATTTAGATTTCAAAATTGACCAAGCATTGGCATGAACGTTACCATAAGCTTGGAATTTCGTTCCCTTTGTAAAACCTGGAACTTGCCAATATCCAATGGGGATTCTGACCGATTTTACAGCGTGTTGCTGTAACCAATCCCAATCAGAATCATTCATAAATTGCGACCAAAACGTCTCCAATTTGCTTCTGGCATCATTTTCCCCAGATTCTTTCACCAAATTTGCGACTACTTCTAATTCACAGTTGCAATTGTTGCCTGCCAACTGGTCAAAAATCCATTTTTCACAAATAAAACATCCCCCCAAATTGACTCCATAATTATAACGGTTGCGATAAATCTGTCTTTTATCGGGAGGAGAATTGGGTGTTGCAGCCGGAGCAGAAGCAGATAATTTATTCGCCAATGATTTCAATTTGAGATTATCAAACATTTCAATGCTTTATCTACAAATTGTAATCGATAAGGAAGACGATTAGCAAGGATTTGTAAACTCTTCAGTTGAGGTGAAATTATGGTTGCAAATTGTAACTATATAGCGGAAGAGGATAGCAATTTTAGATAATCAAATGGTGATGTAATGGATTGATTTAGTTAGTAATTGTGGGCTGTGCACCAAGTAGCTACGGTATGGAAAGAATGCTGATGGATATTGGGGTTTATATACGTCAGTAAAGATCCGTGCCTCATCTATAATACATTTAGTTTATGCATATTAAAGTAGAAGGGGAAAAAATAATGTCAATTCGTTAGTTTGTGCCGATCAGACACAGATCTGGTAGCTATCAGACACAGATCAGACACCGATCAGACACCGATGATGCAACTGTCCAGAGATTCGAGCAGGCTTGGAAACGAATTTTTCATATTTTCTACAATATCTTAGCGTAGTATTCATTTGGGATTATCGATGGAGGCAAAAAATCTGGTTCTTCTGAAAATGCTTAACTGTTGAAATGTACTTTTCAAAGGTAAGCATATATTTGAAACTGACTTTCTAAAACATACTCATTGAACTGATCTCTCGTTCTATGAACCTCTAATATTTATTCTCTGTCTCTCCGTTGGGTGCGAAAATGGCTGCAAATTTATGGACTCTATTAAGTTTCAAAGGACTCTTTTAATATTGGGAGGCCGAACTATAAACAAAGCTACAATGACGTATAATTAACCCAATTAATGGAAACTATGTCTGCTTACTACTGAGAATATTTGTCTCATTCAACTTCTCTTTGACTTTTGTTCCATGCTCTGAAATTAGTTCTAACTTCGAGCCTGCGCCAACTTTGAAATTTTTCGCCTTTTTGCCATTCTCGGTACTTTGTGACCCCAATTCCTTAAACTACCACCTCCCTCGTCTCTTTTCTCCCTTCTCACCTTCCCTTCATTCACTTCCTCTAAATCTTCTTCCCCATGATTTCACATGGTAGCGCCGCGAACTCTTGTTCTTTACATCTCAAGATAAGAATTAATAATCTCCATTAATGGCTTCTGTTGAGAGCAATGAGTTTTTTGAACGGTTGAGCAGAATCTTCCGCCAAATCAATACCCATTTCACCTTTCTCGCGTCCCATTCACGTTCAACCATCCCCTCTTTACAACTCATCCAAAAGCTAAATCTGGACATTACTGCCATAGACTTACAATGCATAAAGCTCTTATTTCCTCCAGGGGAAATCTTCTTTGACTATGTCGACGAAAATCAGTTGCAAATGGTCGTAGGTGAACCATTGAAATACAGTTTCAAGTCTGGGTATACACAGCAGAAACCCCCTAGTGAAAATTACGAATTACCACCTATGAATTCATCCAAAGAATCGGAGCCAACAAATCATATTTTGGTGTTTGATTTTCGCGATATGAAGATCGATAGCATTCAAGCGGTCATTAAGGGTGTGAAACGTAGAAAAAACGAAAGACAGGACGAAAACCGGCTGTTCTTTCTCTCTTGTTCTCAGCTTGAAACTCAGACTTTAAGTCACGACCAATTAATGAAGATGATTAAGGGTAGAAATGCGAAATTTGCCAAACTAGTGCAAAACTACGTGCTGGACTTCGAGGAGGTGCAATTTGCCCAAGATTCGCTTGTTCAGCGCAGTGAATTGACATTGGCAAGACCTCCAGATCTTCTGGACCCAGTAGATATTTTGCGAAACAAGCGATCTACGACGCCAGTAGCGGCACAACAGCCGAGCCTAGATGATATGTTGACGACTCTTACGAAAAAACCATTCTACCGCGAACAACTTGTAGGTAGTGACTATTTAACTAGAACCTGTGAGCCGCAGTATCTAGCACTTTCACTGAACCAGATACATCCGGAGTTGAAACAGGGTCTACTTGATTACAAAGGCATCGATATCGAAACACAAATGTATTCCCATCAAACAGAAGCTATACTGGCGCTTTTGGACGATGATGAAGGTAAAAAGAACAATATAGTGGTAAGTACTTCTACTGGATCGGGAAAGTCTCTAATTTACCAAATACCGATTTTAAACGATCTCTTGTGGGATAGGGCCAATAGCTGGCCCAAGAGATCATCCACAGCATGTTTCATATTTCCTACCAAGGCATTAGCTCAAGATCAAAAGCGCCATTTGAAAGATTTCCTCCGATACTTGCCCTCCTTGTCCAATACCTATGTTGAGACCTACGACGGAGATACTCCACAGAAAGATAGAGCTTTCATACGAAATAATGCCGATATAATCTTCACGAACCCTGATGCCATCCACGCATCTATTTTGCCTAATTACGAACTTGGCTGGACCAGCTTTTTGAGAGGATTAAAATACGTTGTGATGGATGAAATACATATTTATAAGGGCATATTTGGTATTAATGTTAGTTACATTATGGCTAGGTTATTGAGATTGGCTGATATACATGGTAACAGTAACGTACGCTTCGTCTCTTGTTCAGCAACTATACAGAATCCAGAGACCCATTTTCGAATAGTTTGCTCAATTCCTCAAGATGAGAATGTTGTTCATGTTAGTAACGATGGAAGTCCAAGAAAGGATAAGAAATTGTTGGTGTGGCGTCCTCCAGCATTAATGAATAAGCAAGGTCTATCAGAAGACGATTCAAGATTCAGTCCTCGTGAGAGTATCATAACTGAGCTGGCAAAGATATTGGTTCGATTATTAACGTCGCTAGCTAATATCAAAGTACTTGTATTCTGTCCCATTCGTAAAGTATGTGAAATGATGATGAAGGAAGTCCGTACGTTGTTGAAAAGCGGCGACTACACAAATCTAACGGGTGTTTTAGAAACAGATATAATGTCGTACAGAGGAGGGTACTCCAAGTCTGATCGTAGAGTTATTGAAGATAAAATGTTTACTGGTAAACTCCGAGCAATAATTGCCACGAATGCTCTAGAATTAGGAATCGATTTATCGGACTTGGACGTGGTCATAACTTGTGGTTTTCCTGGTCTGAAGCTGAACTTGCATCAACAGTTCGGTCGGGCAGGTCGAGCACGGAATTCGCAAGGTAGTTTAGCGATATTCGTTGGTGGTTCTAACCCATTGGACTCTTATTATTTAAAGAACTGGAAAGAGTTAAGTGACAGACAATACGAAGATTTGTGTGTTTCAGGATTAATAGAAATGGGCTCTAATAATATGGCTCTAGAACAACATTTGCAATGTGCTGCATTTGAATCGCCTGTTCATTTGGTTAATGATATACGGTGGTTCTCAAATGAGTTCTCTGGACCAAATAGGTTTATTAAAATATGTGAAAAGCGTCTTCATAAAGATATAGACGGTACATATCGTACGGATCCCAAATATCTCCCATGGCCCTCAGAAAAAGTATCGATTCGTAACGTTGAACAGATTACCTATGCTGTGGTCGACATTACCAACAACAGGAATATTGTGATTGAGGAAGTTGAGGAACTGAGAATTCAGTTTACGTTGTATGATGGGGCTATTTTTCTTCACCAAGGATTCCCATATTTGGTAAAAGAATTGAACCCAACTAAACACTTCGCTACCGTTACAAGGGTAAATGTGGATTGGATTACCCAGCAGCGTGATTTCACTGATGTTGATCCCTACGAGATTGAGTATGTTAAACAATTTCACCCTCCTGGAACTGATATTCCTAGTGATTTACCAGTATTTTATGGGAAAATACAATCTGTGGTAAAAGTTTTTGGTTACTTTAAGGTAAACAGAAGAGGTGAAATATTGGAAGCAGTGGAGGTGGATAATCCGCCTGTAATTATGAAATCAAAAGGATTTTGGATAGATATTCCGTTTTCTGCACTAGAAATAATTAAAGAGAAAAGTTTAAACCCAGCAGGTGGAATACATGCAGCCCAGCATGCCATTATGAATATGTTACCTTTATTCATTAGTGGAGGTGCTACCACAAATCCTAATGCTAAATTTACCTCTAACGTAGGTGATGCAGAGTTGACTACAGAATGTAAAGCTCCAGAAAAGGAATTTGCTCAGAGACAATCCAACAGAAAGCGACCTGGAAGACTAATCTTTTTCGACTCAAAAGGTGGTGAGCAAGGTTCAGGAATGTCTGCCAAAACATTCGAGTACATTGATGCCATTATCAGTGCTACCTACGAAAGAGTTAGCAAATGCGAGTGTAAATGGGGTTGTCCAAGCTGTGTAACTGCTAGTTTTTGTGCAGAGAAATCGGAAGTTATGTCAAAACCAGCGTCTATTATTATATTGGCAGCCATCTTAGGAATGGATATGGGAAAAGTACGAAATACGGTATGTGATGGTCCAGAAGAGAATATACCAATGGCAACAATTCAAACTATAGAAAAAGCTACTCAGGTTGTCAAATTTTCTCCTGATGTAGAGATTGTCAAGGTTAGATGTTTACGAGAAAGCAAGATAAATGTAAAGGAAGAGCCCGAAGATGTACAACAATTACAAAAAGAAATAAAAGTTAAGGAAGAGAATATAGATGAATGATACTATAAAAGTCGTTAAATATGTACCAATGCATGTATGCTATACTTAATGTAAATTGATCTTTGAAATGATAGATGATTTTCTTGAGAATCGTTTGACAAAATTATCTTTCTTTTCTGGTGATGCCTCTTTTGAGAACTCTGAGTCAGGAGTTATGGGTCTATTTAATATCCTGTCTGATCTAGTAGAGTTCCTTCTTATTATCTCAAGTTTCGTAGGTGATCTCGATTTAGGTGGGACGGGGATTTGGACATGCAGAGAGGTTTTCTCTTGGGTGGAGTGTGGAGGTGTAGGTAAGCTCCGTGGTTGCAAAGCTGGACTTTGAGGTAACCGTTGACGCTTAGCGTTTCTGAAAACTTGTTGAATAGGTTTCAAATATATAGAAGCTAACGTTCCTATATTGAGTTCTAATTCTTCTACTAGCTCGGGATCAATTTTGTCGTTATCGGTTGCAATTGCTGGATCTGATATCAAGAGGATTTCTTTCGTATGGCTTTGGAATTCGCCGTTTGAACTGGCGTTAGGAGATGAAATTAGTCTCCAATACATATATCCTCTATCTCGAATATCAGGGTTGTCTATTTCTTCAGTTGCCCATTTTAAAACTTTAAGCACTAATGCCTCACCATATTGAGGTAATTTAAGATATATTCTTGTTGCTGCAGTAAGAGTAGCATATTGGATTTCAATAGGATCTTCTGTAAATGACGAAATCAAATCTTCCAAGATAGGAATTGAATTGTCAATAGATTCTCCATACTGTCCTAGAATCCAAATCAAGGCTGTTTTCGATTCAGGCTCTTCAATGAGTTTGTAATGCTTCATAAGTTCGTTAATAGCAAAGTTGAATCTGCCGGGATATTTACGAAGGATGTTTTTGAACACAATGGCTGCTTCTTGAATAATGTACGGAATTCCATTAGAACACAAATCGCAGAGTACTTCGACACATTCTTCAGCTACGTTATCCAATTTCACGGCTAAATTACCAAAAGCACGAATAGCTTTTCTTGCCATGGAAATATCGACTTCTGTCGCATATTCCTCCAATTCACGCAATACAACGTGAACGTTAGTTTCATTGGCCAACAAATAAATGATCTCCAATTTCGTATCTTTCACATAAATAGGATCGTCGTAATGGCAGAAAAACATCTGAATATCAAAAGTGACCAAATCTCGATTTCCAAGCAAGAGAAGAATAACATTCCGCAAGGCGAGAAATTGGATTTCCGATGGTTTGGAAAGCAAAGACCCAAGCGACGATCCCAATCTTTTCGACAACCCAGGTAGTATTAGTTCCGAGTGTCTGACGTAGTTAGAGTAGTAGACGATTACTTTTATTGCGTTTAGCACCACCGACGAGTTTTCGTGCTGGAGACTGGGAATGGTGGCTTCTATCAAGTCCAACGCTTCCTGAGTCGTCTGCGGTACATAAGACATCAACGAGTTCAAAATATAGATCTGGCACCATTCGTTGGTATTCGTAAGGTACCCTATTAGTTTAAGGCTGTGCGCTTTATCTATGGTGAGCTTTAGACTACTGGAGTTTTCCACGACATATCCCAAAGCTGCCAACGAATTGGCCACTACAAACGGATTGTCGTCGTAAAGTAAGCTGTTTAGATCTTCAATCAAACACGATTTTTGCATCCGATCCGAGTCGTAATCAAATAATCTCGATACAGAGAACGCCGCCGTTTTCCGCACATTTGCATCGGGATCTCGCAACAAATTCCCCATTAAGCTATACGCGAGCTCGACATAATCCTTATTGTTGATCGAAGTAAGGGTTCTGACCCCAATTGTACGTAATAAGGAAGACTTCTCCTGACAGAACCGCTTCATAAAAGGTAGTCCATCGGAAGCTAGGGCCGGATTTAAGTGGGCATAATTGCTGAGATAGTAGCACGACAATTTGCGAATTTCCAAGTCGTCAAACTTCATTAATGGGATAATGTCGCCCATTAGATTGACCAACTCGTTGTTGTTGAGTATGATATTGGCGATAACCTTTTTCAACACCACTTTGATCCGGGATTGAGGTTTGGATTTTTTGAGGGCCTGCTCCAACTCCACCCGCAACTCCAGCGACTTGGATTTGCCAAAACTCTTGCCATCGCTCATAGTGCCAGTGGTTGGTGTAAATCAATTGTAACTCCTACGCTTCCGTTTATATGTAAGGGTTTATATGAAGGAGGCGTTTGTGGCGCTACCATATATACTTGGTAGCGCTGCTGTATCCGTCAGTTTAGTCGGCTTTCATGGGTAGCAAGGAGTAGGTGGGTAGATGGGGATGGCCGAACCTATGCTGAGGGTGCTGGGGCTCGACGGCTGTTTCTTTTAGGTATATTCTTAATTTTTTCGGTCGCGTTATTCCACTATATTTCTCGAGGCTCAGAATTGCTGCAACACAAAAAAGATTTTGCAGCCATTTATTACAAACAGTGCGTACCGTTTTATTTATTGTAATGTTTTAGCATGAGTAAAAGAACCGACTATTCAGAAGGGAACGTCAATTTTTCGATCTACAACCGATACCGGATTGAAGAGGTGCTTGGCAAAGGAAGTTATGGGACTGTTTGCAGTGCTTCTGAAGTGGATTGCAACTCTTCAAATGAACCCAATAAGATTGCAATCAAAAAAGTAACTGACATATTTCGCAAAGAAGTGTTGTTGAAAAGAGCAGTAAGAGAGTTGAAGTTGATGAACCATTTCAAGGGCCACCGCAATGTATGTAAAACGAAAACTTGAGGAGATTTGACCGTTGAGTTTTGACTAACATCAGATTGTAAATTTAATTGATGTCGATTTAATTTACCAAAAACCCTTTGATGGTCTCTATTGTTACCAAGAATTAGTGGAGTATGATTTGGCAAAAGTCATTTATTCGTCAATTCAATTTTCCGACTTTCATATTCAAAGTTTTTTGTACCAGATTCTTTGTGGGTTGAATTATATTCATAGCGCTGATGTTATTCACAGAGATTTGAAACCAGGTAATATCTTGGTAACAGATCAGGGAAATTTGAAGATTTGTGATTTTGGCCTCGCTAGAGGGTTTAATACCACTTTTATGTCGAGCAACCCCTTACCGATTACCAATTATGTGGCTACCAGATGGTACCGCGCTCCAGAATTAATATTAAGCAACAGAAATTATAACAAATCGGTTGACATATGGGCTCTTGGTTGCATATTGTGTGAATTATACGGAAGAAGACCAATATTTGTTGGAAAAGATCAATTACACCAAATACATGAAATCATGAAAGTTTTAGGTACTCCACCAACTGAACTTACAAATAAATTGAAATGGAAGTACACACCAATCAAACCAATTTATTCGAAAGTATCGTGGCAGCATATATACCCCTATGCGCACAAACAGGTGTATTCGTTGATGGAGAGATTGTTACGATGGGATCCTCACGAACGAATTACAATTGAAGAAATATTTAATCATGAGTATCTTCAAGAGGTAAGAGATTCTACGAGACAAAGTGAAAGTGTTTGCGATACCATATTTGACTTTAAATGGGAAAATCAATATCATTCGCTAAAAGATTTGCAAACATTGCTTGTGAATGAAATCAATTTATTCAAGACAACCAGAATTGCGAAAACGTAGATTTATTGCAAAAATAAAAATAGCAATATTAATCGTAATAATAGAAATATTCAAATTAAGAATTAATAATCCACACAATAAGTCATGACGTAGAAGCAAGACTATTCTCCTATAGTGTCTCATAATAATATCGTTGCTACAGGTTTTACTAGCCTATTTCGGCGTGAAGGAACGGTCCCACAGAATTCAATTTTCATATGCTTCTTCTATTATTAAATATTCAATCCATGCACCTATTAGGAGCGAGTTACGTGGTCAATAGCGAATGTTTCTAAATAATATCATTGTTTAACCTCTGAGCCTTAACCAAACTTGGAGGTACCCCACAAAGACGGTGGACGTAACATACCGAGGAACAATAATTCCAGCGAGAACTGGTACCGGAAGTGGTGCCATGAATATGTGGAATATTTTATATAGGCAAATGTATTAGGTTTGGTGCCGGAGAAATTGCTATAAATATGGCAGCAAGTACTCCAAATTACTGCAAATTATCAAACACTACAACCATCTTTTAATATGCCACTCCCAACTCATCCAGATTTTCAAGTTATCAAATTCGCTGTCGAAGTCAAAGATGGAGAACAGTTTGATGTTCCTGTAGCTGGGGCAGATTCTATTCACATCAAGGTTCCTGAAAGCTCCAAATATACTACTACTATCTACTTTAAAGTTAACAAAGATTTAAAGAACTTTGCCTACAAGCAACAAGTCAAAAAAGCTGGAATTGTTATTAAGTCCAGAAACGTTGACTTGGGTGATTATGAAGCTAGAGAAGAAGTCTACTCCTATGATTTCCCTGAAGATGAGACTCCTGGTGGGTTTTTATTCAGAGGTCAATTCCCAGCTGTTTCCACCTATTCTGCCGATGGGGAAGTGCTTTTAGAAGTCGAATGGGTCACCGAAGTAACCAAAAAATAGATAGATACCGATAGATATAATGAATAAAGAGAAACACAAGTAAAAATACCTGTAAGCATAGTGTAAGAAATTACCATCATCATCCCCACTTTGATGTACTGGTGCATGAAATGTGTACGTGTGTCGGGTCCACGGTCGGTACTGGACCTCCTGGAAATGTACGTCGAATGAGTTGCTGTTACGCACAAATGGATCACCGTTGTCTGATTCCAGATTATGCATATTCTCAAACCGAACCTGCCATCGGCCCTACTTTCACCTCCTTCACCTCTTTTCACGGCCGATGTGTCTTTTCTCGGCTCAAACTCACCGTTTACATTCTCATAACCTTCATTAACATTTTGAGACTTACCTTGGTATTAACTTTTCATTAGCTGCTCTATCGTCGTAATTTCATTTCTGACGCATTAGAGAATCGGTCTTTTAGCCTTTATGCGCGCATCATCCTGCATCAACCTTATCAAGACCATCTGACTTCCGTCTCGTTTAGGTACTACTTTTGCCTCTATTCTGGTGCTCTATTCGTTTCATTTGTTGCCTTTTAAGTGGGGTAGAGCGCTTTACCTTGCAACTAGTGGCGTATAGTGGTAGTGACCTGAATTTCTAGACTGAGTGTGAAGGAGTTTACCTGGTCATTGGCGGCAAATCTTAGCCTGGTTCGCATACTGCTTATTAGTAATTTTGTACTGCTGGTCTTATCCTGCTTATTCCTGCTTATTCCTCTACTTCTCTCTCCTTACATTACTTCCCCTTTCTTTATATCTTTCCCATACAATATTTGTCTATTATACTTCTCGCTACATCCATTTTATCACTACGTTCCAGTTTCTCTCTTCATTCCAGTTTGTCTCTACACTCCAGTTTATTCCTTCTACCTTATCATTGATTATGGCGCATCTGGATAACATTCGTCCTGCTACCCATAGTAGTAGTTGGTATACCCATGATGGCAAAAGACTAGCTAAACAATTGAACGATTTCTTCGCCAAAGCTTCTTCCAAGACTGAAATTGCTTCCCCATTAGGAGTACCGGGAGCTAGAGTTCTCATAGGTCCCCATGCGGGCTATACTTACTCTGGAGAGAGATTAGCTGAAACCTTTCAAGCGTGGGACTTATCTCAACCAATCGACACCATATTCATCTTGGGTCCATCTCATCACGTAGCATTCAAGCATTCGGCCCTCTTGTCACAATACGATTATTACGAAACGCCTTTGGGGAATTTGCCAATTAATAAGGCAATCAATACTCAATTGATCGGGTTGAAATCGCCTTCAGCAAGAAAATCTCCTCCCTTCAAATACATGGACAAGAACATCGATGATGATGAGCACTCGTTTGAAATGCATGCCCCTTTCATTTATCACCGTCTTAAATCCAACTACACCCATGGTCAAATGCCCAAATTGGTGCCCATTTTAATTAGTAGTATGGACGATAAACTTTGCCACGATCTATACGTTAGTTTGTTACCATATCTTTCTGATCCAAAGTACCATTTTATCATTTCATCTGATTTCTGTCATTGGGGTTCAAGGTTTGCCTATACTAAATACTATGCTCAAGAAGACTCCCATAATTTAATTAGTTTAAGTTCGTATACTTTTGCCAATTTAGACCCTGGCCATTTACCCATTTACAAGTCAATTGAGATCCTCGATAGAAAAGCCATGAAAATCGCCACTCAGGGTGATTATGATGAGTGGGTTGAGTATATTTCGGAAACTGGAAACACAATTTGCGGTCAAAAACCTATTGCTCTCGTTTTAAAACTAATCCATGAGTACAAGAAAACTCAGAACCATGTGAGTAGCAATTTGAAAAAGCTGCAAGTATTTAACTGGCTAGGCTACTCTCAGTCTAACCCTGCCAAAAGAGTTTCCGATTCCAGTGTCAGTTATGCCAGTGGATATGCTATTTTGGATTAAACAATGAGTTGTTTAGATGACTAAATGCCTACATTAGTCTAGTAGACTTGATATAATGCAAACTTATAAGATGAAAGATTATGATAGTGATGAATAATGATCAATTATGATGAATAAAGATAAATATGAACAATAGTAACAAAAGTAAAAAAAAACTAGTAATAGAATAAACAGCGAAGAATAAGAATAATCCTACAAAGACCAGAAGAGCAATGGAGGAGTAATGAGAAGATATGTTTTAATCTTTGGTGATTGAAAACTACAATAAATTAGTCTCGTTAACCACATAAGGTTTCATGAGGCAAGAAGACTACGGATCGTCAGGTTTAAGAGAATGATCTTGTCTATTTGCAGCAGAACTTTTCTTTGCGTTTCTTTGAGATATCCACCAGAACTATGATGCCTAAATCAGATTTCAAAGGGTTTACTAGAGAATGAAATAAGAGACTATATCATGAAAAAGAGTTCCCTGTTATTCGGTATTCAAACCCTACATATTAACTAATTTTGTTTCGGTATGACACCTTCTACGTCCATTTGAAGTTTTTTATACCTTGGATACAACAATCTCGGTCTCCGGATCTCATAGGACTTTGCAGCCATATCTCTACGATCACATTATGTACCGAATAGGTTATTTGGCTTATAATACCCTCTAACTTTTTGCTGTTACCATTTTCTCCGGTTTTTTTTCGACTTTTACATAGAAGATTGTTTATACTATAATCCAATACCCTATATACTACTCCATGAGCTATACTCCACCTTCTCCATCATTTTCTTTGCTAACGATTAATCCTGAAAAATGGTTGTGCGTATAGACTTTGACTAACAAAAAAATTTTTCAGATTGTAATAGTAAAGTGAAAAATTTAGAAGTAGAATATTGCCACTACAGTAGTACAACTTTAGTATATTAAGATGAGTTCTTCGAGTTTTAGATTCTACGAAAACAAATATCCCGAAGTGGATGAAGTGGTCATGGTCAATGTGCAAGAAATTGCCGAGATGGGTGCCTACGTCAAATTGTTAGAATACGATAATATCGAAGGGATGGTATTATTGTCTGAATTGTCCAGAAGACGTATCAGATCGATCCAAAAGTTGATCAGAGTCGGTAAGAACGAAGTAGCTGTTGTGTTAAGAGTCGACAAAGAAAAAGGGTACATTGATTTATCCAAGAGAAGAGTTTCTGCCGAAGATATCGTCAAGTGTGATGAAAGATATAACAAATCCAAAGCTGTGCACTCTATTTTGAGACACTGTGCTGAAAAATTCAACGTCAGTTTAGAAACTTTATACAAGTCCATTGGCTGGCCATTATCGAAGAGATTTGGCCATTCTTACGATGCATTCAAATTATCTATCACTGATCCATCTATCTTCGATGATATTGAAGCACCTTCTGAAGATATTTTAGAAGAATTAAAATTATACATTTCCAGAAGATTGACTCCACAAGCCATAAAAGTAAGAGCCGATGTTGAAGTGTCTTGTTTTGCTTACGAAGGTATCGATGCCATTAAAGAAGCTTTGAAAGCAGCTGAATCTGTTTCCACCGACCAAATGCAAGTGAAAGCCAAGTTGGTTGCTGCCCCATTATACGTTATTTCCGTTCAAGCTTTGGACAAAAACCAAGGTATTGCATTGTTGGAAGTTGCTATTGAAAAGATCCAACAAACTATTGAAGCCAAAGGTGGTAGTTGTAAGGTCACCATGGCTCCTAAAGCAGTCACTGCTAGTGAAGACGCTGAATTACAAGCCTTGTTGGAAAGAAAAGAACAGGAAGACAAAGAATCTTCCGACGAAGAAGACGAAGAATAAGCAAACTATTCCTAGTTTGACGATCTTTAATATGAATATTTATATTCCCCATCAGCATAGAATCACCATGACTTGTCAATCCCTAGACCTCTTGATAAGTCACTGACGGCAGTATCACCACGGTATGGAAAACTGTAATATATACCTTATAATTAGTACCGGAGATACTACATCTATAATCATTTGTATAGTAATGTTACACCTTATTGAAATGTAATAGATGTCTTATTGAAAAATAGTTCAATAGATGTAGATGCCCTTATTGTAATCGTTCTTTATTGATCGTATCATCTACACATTTTAATTGATTTTATTGTTATTTTTATTTTAATAGATATTTATCCTAATGATACACCTTTATTGTTTCTATAATACATTTATATACATCCTTTAAAACGGTAATGATTGTTTTAGTAATAACTGTTTCTTGTTTGCTCTTTCAATAATGTAAGCTGGTAAATTGTCAACTAATTCTGGTGGGATCCGCAACTCGGAAACAGACTCTGGGATAACCAAATGATCTATATTGGTCAACTCTTTATTTCCACTCAAATCCAAGGTTTTCAAATTGTTGCCGAATCGTACGTTGCGTATCACTTTGATCTCATTGTACGGCAAACTCAAGTGAACTAAAGAATAGGGAAATTCAATAGCTTCAATCAATTTAATCGAATGATATCCCAATTTAAGTACTTTCAAGTTCGGAGGGAAAATGACATCTTTCAACGTCGTTATATGCTTTTCCTGTTCATCGTATTCAGGATCCATTTCCATGTCCAACACTTCTAACGTTGGCGGGAATTGCACATTCTTGAACGTAGTAATCATATTATTTCCCAAGTATAACTCTCGCAAATTTGTGGGAAATTGAACCTTGTTTAGGGTTTTGATGTTATTGTTATTCAAATATAATACCGCAATACTATTGGGCAACTTCAAAGGGTTGATACTATTAACGCCATTATCGCATAAACTCAAGTTTAAGAGATAGGGTGGTAATTTTAACCCTCTAGTATTGGTCATAGAAGCTTGAAGATTCAAATTAATCAACAGATCAGGAAACTTGACGCCGGTCATCGATTCATTGGGAATGTTGGCGACATCAAGGTACTTCAATCCCTCTGGGAATCTAACTCCTTTGATAGAGTCTATGGGGTTGTAACCCAAATTTAGCGATATTAAAGATTTAGGAAAGTTAACCCCACGAAGACTATCAATTCTATTTTGAGACACATCTAGATGTTCAAGATTGGGCGGAAACTCAACATAAGTCAAGAAATAGATCTTGTTGTCAGATAATTCTAAGCGTTCTAAGGTGGGAGGGAAAGTGATATTGTCTATTGTGTGTAAAGCACCTTGGCCAGCCAATAAGGTTCTCAATTTAGGTGGCATTTTAAAACCAGTTAAAGTTTCCAAAGCATACCCACCTCCAATATTCAATATTTCTAACGTATCGGGAAACTTGACTCCAGGAAGGAACCGAATACTACTTTCACCATAGTCAAAAATGCGAAGATTTTTCCAATATGATACGTCCTGTTGGATTTCTTCTCCCAAGGTTTCCAAGTCACTCTTCTCAGTTAAGTAGACTGTATCCATGTCATATTTATTGATGATAGAGCATTGGGTAACGTTCTCCCCTGCAATTTTATTAAGAACCTCCAAAAACCTATTATACTGCATCTTTTCTTCGGGCTTGTAGTCTGTTTTCCATTTTTTGTTGGGAGCAAAGTGGACATGATATGCGATGTTAGGAATATATTTTATGACCGATGGGTTACTTTCAATAAAGTCAACCAATTTCTTCAAGTTCTTTTGAAAATCATCATTGTATTCAATACTAATATTGACAAAATCAAATTTGACTTTTGAAATATAAGGATCAAGCAAGAGCTTTTCTATTTGTGGTAATTCCAATATGATCAAATTCTCGTCTTTCTTTCTCAATTCACCTAAATGCATAATCAGATGATAGAAACGCAATTTATCGTATAGAATGACTAGTCGATTTTTCTTGGGTAATGAAGGAACTGGGGCTGTGGAGGTGTGATTGGCTGGAGGGAATTTTGTGGAAGACTTAATAGGCATGGCTGAAAATTGTTGTGCATCCCGAACCAGCATATCTGGGTCTAATTGGAAGGTATTTGGTTGCTGAATATTTGTGGTAGGTTTATAGTCGTGAAATACATCATTGCTACTTGAATCTTCGACTGAGTAAGAATCTTGTACTTCTGATTTTAGATAATTTTGTGAGTTGGAGTAATCCTTTGAAGGAAGTTGGTGGTTGTGCAAGTCATTTGCAGTAAAATCTCTGTTTGTGTCAGATCTCTCCTGGGGTAATTCATCATCAATTTCAACAGAAATCGCATGCGAATCTCTGAAACCAGTGTGGGCTTGTGTGATGGGTTCTAGTTTTGGTTCTGCTGGAGTTTTACTTGGGCTCGTCTGACTGTCTTCACTCAAATCAACTGTCTCTATGTCTTGTCTGGGATTAAACTCGGTTTTCACACTAGAGACGTCAGGTTGAGCATTGGTATGATTTTGAGGACGAGCCTGAAACGTTTCTTGCGGTTTATTAGTATCTTCTACGGACGTTTCATTGACCTCGATATCTGCTTCAATTGATACTACCGTCTCGCTTGAAACCGCAGCATTATTGTGGTTGGACGATACGACCTCGTTGTACAGTATGCTCGTTTCTTTCCCAATTACTTCATTGTTGTGCCGTATTTCTTGTTCAATTTTAATTTCGTTGTGATGCCCTATGGATTGTTCCAATGGTACTGTAATTTCGTCATTTTTGACCTCTACCGCATCAGGTTTGAAAGGAGTATCTTGCGGCATGGATTTGGTCTCTTCAGCTACCGTTTGTACCTCTACTTCTATTGAGTCAGATAAATCCACAGGGTTATCACACGTCCCACTAAGTGCTTGTTGCTCCTTTAATGGCAAACTTTGTTCATAAAACGTTCCACCATGCTCTTCGCTATCTAGCTTTTGTTTCTTGAGTACTGGTTCGTGTGGTGAGGGAAGTTCTGCTGGGGCTGCAATTGCATCGTATCCATTGAGATGATGTGATGATTCCTGGTTATTGGCTCCAGGGTTTGGGTCAGTGCTACCATTTCCTGTTCCAGTAGTCTCAGTGACTATTTGGGGCGAATCGTCCGGCAATTTCGTGGCCGTCTCTATTTGATCCATGGGATGTGATGACATGTAGTTGTAGTAAGTTAATCTAACTGTTTGGATTTTTATCGCGAAAGAAAAATTGTGTGAGCGCTACCATGAAGGTATAGATTTAGTAAGTCTATGATATTAGCTATAAAGATGGAAGAAAGTAGTATGCAGAGTATATAATGAGTAATGGGTATTCATGGAGTATCATGGAGTATTCATGGCCATTTTCTTTCGCTTTCGCTAAGAAAGTATGCTATTGTGGTGTATTAATTTTAAAGCCAAATATGGCTAAAGGTAGTGGGTGCAGGAGCTAGCACAGTAGAGCTGGATCTAAAGACATAGAAGTATCACAAGTCATAGAATGTGAATGTAGTTAGACATTGTATAATTGCGTAAAAGAGCTTAATCGAGGTGAATATCATTTCCCGAAGATTGAAATAAAAAGTTAGAAATTACTACTTTGGGCATCTTTCTTTTCTCTCATCTTCTCTTGATATCTTCATACCTCTCTCTATGTCTGTTTCTTGTGTCAATGTCCTTCTGTGTCTTCTACTTCTCTTAATGTCTCCAATATGCTTCTATGTCTTCTCATGGCTCGTGGCAAAACAACTCCTAATAGCTAAAGAAAACGGAACTGTGACTTCAGCATA
The DNA here is from genome assembly GCA_030560825.1 of Suzukiozyma fluviatilis. Classification (NCBI taxonomy): domain Eukaryota; kingdom Fungi; phylum Ascomycota; class Pichiomycetes; order Serinales; family Debaryomycetaceae; genus Suzukiozyma; species Suzukiozyma fluviatilis. Next base: position 145,809 of record JAKTVZ010000020.1, on the reverse strand, counting down.
ATCGATCTTATCGGAATCACCTTTCGCAAGCAATGTATGGTCTCTTGCTTTAAGAAATCCTCTAAGAAATAGCAAAAAGCATGAACATGCTATTAAACATATCCCAGTAAATAATTGACTGTTTAAATATTGCGTAGGGTCGTCATATGCTCCACCACCTCTTTTCAACTTTAACCCGATTACTGGGGAAAAGATCCCAGCAATACCTAGAATTGACCAGAAATTACTGAATGCAATTGGCATTCTTGACATCCCAAACGTCTTGGCGCATATTGGTGACAATATTCCATACACACATCCCATGAGTGCTCCTTCAATAAACGCAAAAATAAGTATCAGGGCATAATTTCTTGCTGGAATCCACATTGCCAAACTGAATATCCCACATATGGCATAGGCCACAGTTGCTACGGTGACAGGGCCAAACTTATCTGATACGTAGCCCGTGAATGGTCTACCAAAAGTAGCACCAATCTGCACCATTGTCAGAACAATTGCACCTTGGTCTTCAGAAAAGCCTAATGTAGTAGAGAAATTGGCCAAAGTATAGAACAAGATAACGTATCCAAACATACAAGTGATGAGAAAAAGCACAATAAGCCAAAATCCTGCCGATCTATAGATAGTTGTGTCAAATAAATTGTACTTTATCTTATGATGCTGAGACCTGCTTCTCACGACAAATATAGGGATAAACATTAGCCCAAGGCCAATTATTCCCTGTGCTCGCAAAGCCCAAAAGAACGACTTGGTCTTGATTATCTTTCGCATTCCTAGCGTGAAAACGATCCCACCAGCACCTCCACCAGCGGTGGAAATACCATTGGCCAAGATTCTTTTTTTCTTAAAATACTGCGGTAAAACTGTCTGACAAGGGATGGAAATTATCGCCATACCGAAGCTCTGTAACACCCCTTGTGTCAAGTACAATTGCCATAATTTCCGGGAAAAACTGGCTAACATTAACGCAGTAAATTGAATACAAACCCCGAGCAATATGGTGAAATTAACCCCAATTTTTCCTTGAATAAAATTATATACGGGGGAGAAAGCGATCCCTACGCCAAAGGCAATGCCTCCTATGAAACTGAAATCAATTTTAGTACCACCAAAAACCCCTTCATTCAAATAGTACGATAAGAAAATTCCGTAATCAGCGTTCATACCCCAGGTGCAAAAGTTCATGATGAAACAGCAAAAACAAATCACCCACGCAAATCCCCGGTCCATTACCGGCTCCTCTTCATCAGAAAGCTTTTCAAGATCATCTTGAACCTCTTCGGCCACCTCTACATCAGTCTGAATTGGACTGTCCTTTTTCGGAGAACTAGTAGACTTCTCCATTATGGTATTTTGCATATCTGCAGACATTCTCCAGATTGTGTATTAAAACGCTACAAGTCCAAAGGGTGTTACTAAATACTAGGCTGAAGCTTACTAATACAGAGTATGGCAAAATATATTCAAGAAAAACCAGATATACATCTATGACTAATGCTATTAGCCGGGCTTTATGCAAATTCGGGATTTATGCAAATTTTCCCAGAGCCACATACAGTGCGCACTGATCCGAAATCTGGGGTAGCCGGCAGTTGTAAAGCCCTGCGGGTAAGGCAATGCAATGGCTGCAAATTGTTTTAAGTATGAATATATGAATATATGAATATATGTATTAGTTATTAAATGATCGCAATTGTTGCCACTATGTACATGTTGCTGGCACTGAGGCACAGTTTAAATAACTGCAAGTTTATATTCAACTACCTTTTCTGCAATTTCTTCCCCTTCCTCGTTGTGTAAAATTGCAGCCGTCTTTTCAAACTCTCTCTTAATAGGTGGTCCGAAACAGTTAGTAAGTATCAGGAGAATTGGCACGCTAATATGCGAATGAATGGAAATTACGTCGCTTGCTTCTTTCTCCTGATTCATATTCATAATTGCATGCTCTCTAGCATTAATATGACCTCTCAACAACAATAGAAAGAGGGCTGCTCCGAGAAATGTACTCCCCGTGAAAATTGCACAATTCAAGTATAATGTGGGGTCTACCTGAATTCCATTTCCTTTAGTCAACTTGATACCAATTACAGGAGAAAAAATTCCTGATATCCCAACAAAAACCCATATTTTACTAAACACCGATGTCATTCTACTAGCACCGTAGATCCGCTGTACTGTTGCTGATAACATTCCGTAAAGGCACCCCATCATTCCCCCTTGCCAAAGGGCAAATACAACGACAGTAGCGTAATTTCTGGCGGGAATCCACATAGCAAAACACAATATCCCACAAAGGGTATAGCAGATACATGCCATAGTAATGGGACCAATTTTATCAGAAAGTAATCCCACAAGGGGACGGCCAAAAAACAGTCCTATTTGAACTGATGCCGATACAATTGAGCCTTGATACGGAGTGTATCCTAAACTGACTGTGAATGCGGACAATGTGTATAACAAGATAACGTATCCCAAAATACAAGTAATTAAAAATAAGCTGAATATCCAAAAATCCAATCTGAGGTATACATTCAAATCATCCCACAATTTCACAGTAGAAGATCCCCGTTTAACTTTGGATCTGAGGAAAATGGTTGCAATTAGAATCATTCCAAAAGAGATGATTGCCTGGGCTCTTAATGCCCAAAACACTGATCTTGTTTCTGTGACTTTCTGCATACCTAAATTGAATACTAGACCACCAACACCTGAGCCAGAAGTGGCTAATCCTCCGGCCAAAACTCTATATTTATCGAAATATTGTGGCAATATAGTCATCATTGGAATAGACATAACTGCCAATCCAAACGATAGCAATGCTCCTTGAGTACAAAAGATTTGCCAACGATTGGTTGCAAAACTAGCTAGCATAAGTGCTGCAAACTGTATACAGTTCCCTAGGAATACCATCGGTTTTAAGCCGATGGTATTATACAAAGAATTTAGTAATGGACTGAAACAAAGTCCAAGTCCAAATGCTAAACCACCTATATAACCGTAATCCATTTTCGTGGTATTTGGGAATGTTTGGTACTGAAGATAATGTGCTAAATAAATGGCGTAACCAGAATTCATCCCCCACGTACAAAAATTGAACACAAAACAACAAGCGCATATGACCCAAGAATAGCCTTCATCAACAGGAGCGATAACTTTTTCAAACTTGGCACCTTCAACTGCTACAATTTTCTCCCTGTCAGATATTTGTCTCTCTAAATCTGATGGTACTTCTACAGTAGTTAAGCTGGAGCTGCTCATGATGAATTGGATATAGATTTTCGGAAGATAACAATTCCTGGCAAAATCCGATCATATTTATAATCAATATTGTCCGGACGCATCTTGCGTTAAAATGGAACAATGGTTGCAAAAGATTGTGCATAACTATTTTCGGTAGCTTTCCTCGTTACATCCCGAGTCGATTTTGCAAACACTTGAGGAATGATGGTTACAAATGGTTTAGATAAGCTCGGGTCCTGTTTGTATTCAGTTTCGACAATGAAATCATTGTTAATATAGGTATCTAGTAGAAAAAAATAATTTTAGGCACATATCGGACCGATATTGAAAAAATCGGAGAAGCGGCTTTAACATTAATAGGTCAATGGGATAGTTTATTGGTCAACTTAGGAAACTCCGAAGTAGGAGTAGACCTAATTCCATTGCATGTGTCACCACTTATTGCCACTCTAAGGGATGGTTTCCTCGTATCTGAAGCCAATTGTCCTCTCATCTGATGTCATAGGGTGCGCATACTTCAGCGCGGTAAAGCTTCCAAATTGGAAAAAAATGAACCAGGGGCAAGCCGGGAATCGAACCCGGGACCGCACGCAGACTAGACAGAATTGTCAACCCTAAGCATGAATCATACCACTAGACCACATGCCCTCGGTATGTTTTACTTTGAAATTTTGAGTCGCTATGATAAGTAATTTAGTGTCAATCAATTTTCTTTTAAAATTAGTCTGTTGTATATTTTAGACAATATTTAGTAACCGAAAATGATAACTGTCTTGGTTTTGCAAAATTTTAAATCGAGTAAGAGTGCAGTAATTTTAATCAACTCTTCAATTCTAATGTTTAAAAGATTTATAACAATTTTTCAAGATTTTAGAATTTCCACTAAATACATTAATCATAGAGCAGTATTTCTATCCAAGGCCAATTTTTCAATCTTCATCAACAGGGTTATACATCGATAAACAAATCTAGCAGGCTACGAAAAAAATCTTTCCATCCTTCCATTTTAAAAAACTACTATTTCCTCATTAGGGTATATTGAAGTCTTCATTGCTACAAATCATATCCTTTTTCATTAGTGTCATACACCTTCAATTATAAAGACCCGAACGGAAGTTAGCTTCACAAAAAGAGCTTGGACGTAGTAGTTGTCCCATTTCTAAATTCGACTTTTCCTAGAAGATTACCAACAATACCTTGCCTTAAATATCATTCTTCCAAGCCATTATCTACCATCGAAATCCCATACTATAAATGTAAACCTATATCCTGATAATTTTGCTTAATGTTTCACTTAATGTTTCACTTAATCATAAATCGAAGACCTACTTAAAACTTCTAAGAGAATAGACAGAATATAGCAACATAGTACCAAATAATAGGGAATGGTACACATTTAAGATATTGTGTAACAATGTATCATCTCCCAATATTAAGTGTCTTATACAGCCATTTTACACAATTACTTTACAAAACCATTTTACAACCATTTCTTGCTTTCTTGCAACTTTCTTGCAACCATTTCCTACGCTCAATTTTGCAACCATTTTTTCAAAGTTAATTTTGCAATTATTATAATTTTATTTTGCAATTATTATAATTTTATTTTGCAATTATTATAATTTTATTTTGCAATCGTTTTTCTGTACTACACCTAAAAAATTTATTTGTATTTTCTAGCTAAAGATTGTTGCAAAACTTCTTCTCTGGTAATGGTATATCGTTGGCACAGCAGCAAGTTTTTGCTCAGACAGTTCCATGCCTGTACTCGCCGCTTCGCCGAATACAAACTAAACGATGTTCCTATTGATAGAATCAGAAATATTGGTATTATAGCTCATATTGATGCTGGAAAGACCACCACTACTGAAAGAATGCTATTTTTTTCAGGTAAAACAAATAGAATTGGTAATGTAGATGAAGGAGATACCGTTACTGACTACTTGCCTTCGGAAAGACAAAGAGGAATAACTATTCAATCGGCTGCAATCACTATTCCTTGGAATAATCGAAAGATCAATGTTATCGATACCCCCGGACATGCTGATTTCACGTTTGAAGTTATTAGATCTTTGAGGGTGCTAGATGGAGCTGTAACCATTTTGGATGCAGTTGCAGGGGTAGAAGCACAAACGGAAAAGGTATGGAAACAGGCTGATTCGTTAAACATTCCGAAAATAGCCTTTGTAAATAAAATGGATAGACCTGGGGCTGGGTTTTCTAGAACCGTTAAGGAAATCATTCAGAAATTGCAAACGAGAGTGGTTTTGATCAATATTCCTTATTTTGAAACTTCTGCTTCAAATGACCCTGTATTTACTGGAGTTGTAGACATTATACATAAAAAACTATTAAAATGGAATGCTGCTGATTCCACTGGTAAAGACATTGAAGTCGTCGATATTGAGTCTAATAGAGACCAATACGCCGATTTGTATACCATGGTTGAAAAATCACGGGAATCTATGGTGGAAACACTTGGAGAATTCGATGATTCAATTATAGATGCATTTTTGGAGCACGATGAAAATTATATGGAAATCCCTCCAGCGGTTTTAAATGCTGCAATAAGGAAAGCTACCTTAGCCAACGAAATAACCCCAGTATTATGCGGAGCTTCCTTTAGAAACATCGGGGTACAGCCATTGATGGATTCTGTGGTCAATTATCTACCATCCCCATTGCAAATTAATATTCCGCAAATCACCTCGTCCAATAAAAGTAGCAGATTCAAATCAAAGAAGAAGAACCAGCAATCGGAGAGTGTTGATATTGCAGTAGAGTTGGACAAATCAAAGGGACTTATTATCAATAAAAATCCAAACTTCACTTTATCTCTAGCTTTTAAAGTTATGACCCATGCAAGTAAAGGAGCCATGACTTTCTTCCGAGTTTACAGTGGAAGACTCCATTCCAATTCTACCGTTATTAATACTAGAACAGGCAAGAAATTGCAATTGAGGAAATTAAATATTATGCATGGAGATGAACCCGAAGAAGTAAAATCTATTTCTTCAGGTAACATCGGGGTTATAATTGGACACGAAGATGATATAATAACAGGAGATACACTTGCTAGTCATGGTATTGCCTCCAAAAAGAACTTTAGTGATTTAGAATCGAACACAAAGCTTTTACCCATCGAGATCCCTCCACCATTATTTAACTCAGGAATCGAACCATTAAGTACTGGTGATGAAAGATATATGAACGAGTGTATTAAAACGTTGATCCGTGAAGACCCATCATTGACTGTGAGTGTAGATGAAGATTTGGGCCAAACAGTGTTAAGTGGTATGGGAGAGTTACATCTTGAGATCATTAAAGAGCGGTTGGTTAACGATATGAAAGCTAAAGTTAGATTAAGAGAAGTAGCGGTGTCTTATAAAGAAACATTAGTAGGTGCATCGACTCCTACAATCAGCAGAACCAATGAAGAAGGAACGGTGAACGTAGAATTACAGTTAGAATCTTTTGAAGGGCCAGCTTCTGAATCTACGTATGCCGAAGAAGAAGGATCGCTTGTATTTGAACAGGAAAATAATATTATTATCTTAGAGCCTGAAGCCAGCTCAGATAATATAGTACGGGCTATTGAAGAAAGAAGATGGAAATCCGAACATACTCTAGAAGACTTACACGAAAGTTTGATTCAAGGATGCTTGACAGCTATGCAGATTGGAGGACCATTATTTGGACTTTCTTTACATTCAATGGTAATTCGTATTAAGAAATGGGACTTCCCAGTCGATCAATCAGATGTATCTAGTTCAGTTCTAAACAATTTGGCTAGACAAGCAATCACAAAGTTCGTTGAAGAAAACGAATCATCATTTGGATTATTGGAGCCAATCATGGAAACCAAAGTCTATATCAATTCCGATGTTTTAGGAGAAGTGTCGCATGATTTATCCCAAAGATGCCAGGCCATAATTACATCGATTGACGATGAATCGACCCAGAATCTTGAGGCTCAAGCCTGGGCCAACGACGAAGCTGAAAAGGTCTACTTGCCACCTGATTATACTTTAAAATCGGGAATGCAAGGCGATTTCAAGAATAAAAAGATTATTGTTGCAGAAACTCCGTTGCGAGAAATGATTGGCTATCTTTCTAGATTGAGGTCAATTAGTCAGGGTAGAGGAACCTTTGATATGACATACCTTGGGATGAGACGGGCAACCAAAGCCAGAGCAAATTCAATTGCCGGCGAATTTAATATCATGTAAATAGTTAAACAATACATTTCATAGAAGTATTTAAAATGCTCAATATGTAGATAGTTTCAAAGTCCATAGTATAGAGATATTTAAATTGGTTCATACCCATTTTGTTAAATCCTGTTGAAGTGATGCTATTTTTAAACTACAATATCGATATTTATGAAATCACTTGGCTATGTGAAACTTATTCTACGTATCCATCAGTTCTTCTACCCACCGTAGCCTGTATTGCTCAGATGTTTTAGATAATTCCACCACCAGTATGCCATACTCCACTTTGTCTACCCTCACCAACCGTCTTTTTGTTTCCCGGAACCCTATATTCTAGATCCATTTTAAGCCCAAAAGATCCTATTAGACCAACTTCATCCACTTCATCATCTTCATCACCCTATTCTTTTCATCTTTCTTTCATCCCAGCAGAATGGTTGCAAAATAATGGTTGCAACAATACGACTTATATGCAGGAAACAAATTTGTCGTGCTCCGGAGCCATTTTTTTCCGGCGGTTGTTAAACAATAATACACTAAGCAAAACATCTTTTTCGTGCCATAACTTGGCTGATACCATAACTCAGCGAAGGTGTAGCAACGGCTTTGTATAATGAGCAGCGGCAACAAGCAATTGGAGTTGGATCGAGAACGAGTCACCTGTCTCTTACTCATCAATACTCAACTTATGCGTAAGGCGATTAATCTCTACAACAATGTTTTGTGCAACGGGCAATCATTCCAGTCTTTACCACCACCGGCGCAGAAATCGTTGATGGAGTCGTACCAGAACTGTACACGGAGACTCCACTGCAATTTGAGCGTGTTGACGTACCTTCACGAGAAGTACCACGGAAATCCGTCTTCAGGCTCCAATAAAGTATCGTTTCCCATCATCATGTCTCCTCCACAAGATATGCCGGAGTTGAATCAGTTTTATAATAAGCTCCAGGACCTTTATCCGGAGGCTATTGAGTTTTTGAAGCTGAAAATCCAGCAGATGAGACAGAAACAATTCCAACAGTCCAATCAATCCAACAGCCAGTTACAACCCAACCAACAGCAGTCTCAATTACAGCCATCGCAATTACAGCAGGACATGAGTCTACCTATGAATCCAGGGCAAAATCCGGGCTTGAACCAGGGAATCAATCAGGGAAGCAACCAACAGGGGATCAACCAAGCAGCAATTAATCAGGGCATGAATCAGCAGTTGAACCAATACCCAAATCAGAATTCGAACCAACAACAGTCGCAGAGCCACCAGCAAAACCAACAGCAGACGCAGAGCCAGCAGAACTTCAATATGAACTCGCAAATTAATGGCCCCAATAACATATATTCGCCTATCATGAATAACGGCCAGAACAAACCGCAAAATTTCCCAAATCAGTTCAACGGATTCAACAATCGCAACAATGGAAACAGCGCAAATATGCAGCCACAAGCTATGTCTCCCCAGCAAATATTGCAGCAAGCGAATACGGCAAACCCTAGCAATATGATAGATTTCTTCCAATAGTGGCCATTTCTTCATAATATCCTTTACTTCTTTCATATGATTGTATTCTTATTTCCTTTATTACATACTAGTGCAGCTTGTGTTATAACGTGTATATCTACGTAGGAATCTAGTCCTAATAAAATTGTAATTTAATCTTATATATACATTTAAATATTCATTAACAATACATACCATTGTATCTCATAATCCTGGTAGCCAGGTGGTAATGGCGAAACCACTTGCAAGTGGGTCTAGGGTGTAGCCGTAACATTTCTAATCCATCATGTCTTGGAACTCCAGATTGATGATATCACTGTATCCTCCGGTGGAAAAATTCAACAAGTTATTATTACTGTTGCTGTTGTCAAAGTCTACAAAATCAAACTTTTTCTCGTTTGGTTTCATTAAATCATTGTGTTCAATACTGGCTGGTGGTTGGTTGGGATTACCTCCAGCTACGTTCAACCACACCGCATCATTAGTGATTTCATTCCACAATTTCTGTTCTTCATCCAAATAGGTCAATCCTTCGATACCAGCTAAATCCGAGTTGGTATAAATGTCTCCTTGATTCAAAGAATCGTGTGGGACTGAGATATTGAAGTTGAAACTATCATTGTTCAAAGTGGACGTAGAGTAGTCTGGTTGGGTTCTTGGTGGTCGCAGTTGCAGTTGTGATCTAGATTGAGGAGTTACCGAGCGAGATGGAACCGACCGTTCTCTGCTGTTGTGAAACTCCAAGAAATCGAGGTCGTTTGCTGGATTCAAATCATTGATATCGTTGATTTGGTTTAAATGCTCATTGCTTATATTCATGGTGTTGATCTCAAACTCTACTTTGGCATCAAACGATTCCTTTCTTTCGTCGTCATGTTTGGCAAGCAAGTCGCTAGTTACGCCGTTGAAGTCCAATACTCGGATCAACTTTAATAATTGAGCACGTCTCAAGGCGGCGGGATAATTTCCAAGTTTCTTCATCTTGGTGAACAAAATCAACGCATGGTCAACATGTTCTTTGGTGGCTTCGTGAACTCCAAAGGAGGCATTAAACAAAATCAACGTCGATGCCGAAGTGAATAAGTATTCACGATCCATCCAGCCAAATAGAGCAACCATATTCTCAGGCATTAACGCCCAAATCGATTTAATTGTGTTTATAGAAGCTTGAAATGATGCATTAAGTAAGGATAACACATTCTTGGAAAATTTGGTAAGATCAACGTACTTGTTGACGGAGTTTTGCATTTGAAGTTCCTTTAGTTTCTTTGTGGCAAAATGAAACAACAATGGTCTTACTGCCAAGTTCATACCCTGGAAGTATTCTGTCATTAAGTTGACAATTAAACGAGATACTCGCAATGGTTGCACGTTGAAATCTACCGTCAAAAACTCCGGCAAGGAGTTTTTCCATGCCATCAATTTATGCACAAGATCAGATACCACTGGCAAGATATTGACTGTGGGCTGCTTGGTATATAATGACGACAAGATAATGGCGTTGATTTGTGTGATAGTAACACAATTATTAATATACTCAGCACTGGGGAATATGTAGTAACCACGAACATCATTTTCGTCTCTTGGGAAATCGGTAAGATCGATCTTAAAGTCGATTGGTAACTCGGTGGATACACTGTCATCAGCAAAACTAAGCGGTAAACCTGCTTTGGAACTTAACATTCTTTCATACATGTATACGGTCCACCAGATTCTTCTTCTATGTTCCAACTCGAACCGATTCAAGTTCTCTTTGTCGGCATCAACATGCCATCCCAAGATAAGCGTGGATCGTAATGCGAGCCCAAAGTAAAAGTACGAAGCGATAGTGCAATCAGCTACTTGTAAATAAAATGCGTACAATAGCATGACCTCTATACCACCATCCTTAGTGATGTTATCGATTGCTCCACTGGCAAACAACCCGGTGAATAGCTCTGATGCCTGATAAAAGAACCCCGATCCCGGTAAGGTATTTTTCCGTTCTTTGTGTTTAGTAGAAGTTGCAGCAGAGGCTTTCTTTCTAGATTTTTCCAGCATATTGCGAGACTTGATATGGATATCACTTTCTGTGCCTAGATACATCTCTCCAATGGCGAAGATCAATAGTATTTTACAGAACCAGATAGTTTCGAGAATGGTATCGTCGTCGGCATCTTTCTTTATAGAGTTTTCGTCCAATGACGGCTCCAAACCGCTCGGTTGCGGCGTCAGGTTTCTTTTCAAGATCCGCTTGTTTTCCTGAATCTTGCCCGAGTACAAATTCATTAGAAACCGCTTGACAAGACCCTCATTGAAGAAGTAGAAGCATCCGTCATTATAGTTGACAAACGTATCCACAAGCAACATGGCGTAGGAATATGATGGTAAGGTGAAATTAATAGATAGCCCAGGGCGGGTATTGGTCTTCGCGAGGGTGATTTTGTAGGCATTTCCTTCCTTTTCCAAGATTTCTGTTTCCCGTTTCTGCGAAGTATGGTCTGAGGTAGAAGACCGTGGTGTAGTAGCCAATTCTTCGGGAGAATTGGTGTCAGACAAGAGACTCGACGGCGGTACCATATTCTGGATTTCTAGCCCGAAAAGCGTCATACTGGATGAGCCTACATATACTTTTTCCCCCGTTCTCGACTCAACTAATCGTCCATGTTTGTCTAGAGATGGCTGTATTACCTCGTTCGAATCGACCCGGTGAATCTGCTGCTGTGAGTGGATATCGTTGTTGATCTGCTGCTGCGAATATATGTTATTTGTGAACGAATTACCACTGGTAGACGACTGTAACAGCTGAGATTGTTGCAATTCTATCTGAGTTTGTGCCTGTGCCTGGCGATGCTCCTTCATTGTGTCGGAAAAAGTGGAGGAAATCTCACCGCCGTTCAATTTGTTCCGCAACATGGCGTTATCTTTCTTCAATCGGGCAATGTCATCGTGTAGTTTCGATAAGTACTTCATGGAAACGACAATCTTCTTGTCTACTACAACGTATTCACACTTTGCTTTGGCCAATTGACATTTCTTACACGGATCACCACCGGGGCATCGGATGTGACGATTACGGCATCTAATACAAGCCAAAGATGTCCTTTTATGCTTGGGTGGGTTTTGTGATTCTATTCGAGGTTGTGATGCATCGGTAATATGGGCCGGAGGGTAGTCGGAGATGTTGATATTTGCTTGATTATGAGCCCCCACCATCTCTGGTTTGGCAAAGTTACTCATAGGATAAGTCTATACCTACTTACGATGCTTGGCTGGATGATGGTTATTACTGCTCATTAACTACTACTGACTCCATTGGTAAAACTTTGACTCAGTGTCCTGCATATAAATGGGATGCAGCTGCCACCGTTTTGGCTGCAAAACCACCGTTGGGGGATAAGGTTGGAGACGGGAAAAGGAATGGACCTGAGGAGTTGAGGACGGGTGGGGTGGTGGAAGAGTGAGTGGGTGTACTGGGGGTGGGTTTGGGTGGATTTCGCTTGAAAAGAGGCTGAATGCATGGTTCGCGAAGATCTGAGGTATATGGTGATGTAGGTACCCCAGCATTGTTAATTTAGTGGTGAAATATTAGCTACATTTAGCAGCTTTCAAGTTCAATGGGCGGAGCACATTGCGAAAGCAAACAATTGAAATGGACCCGGTGGTGAGGATTTCGCCACTTTGTTGCTATGTCCGTTGTCGCACTACGGTGCCTGTCGTACGATAAGATCAGACAACAAGTGACAATGGGCTAGCCCCTTGTAACCCATGGGACCGTAACTGGCCGAATATAGCGCTTGCGCACCTCACTGGAACATGCTCTTTGCACATGTGGGCTAGACTATGTCTTTTTGCTATTACTACTCACTGAATAAATTCTACACATGTAATTTTTACGAAAACGAATTTTTTTTCTTTTGGCTAAATACAAATACTAATGCAAACTGGAACTGAAGGCAACACTATCTAGATTGGCAAGACGTTTTGTTTAGCTTGACCAACCATATTTGGAACAGCATCATTGTAGCTACAAATGACATAGTAACCCCAGTTGTTGGCAGAACAATCTTTAATACCACAACCTAATTGAGAAGTAGATTTCCAGATCATAGCAGTGAAATGATCGTAGGTGGTTTGGGTAGACCAGTCGTAAGTAGAGCTTTCACTGTACCATCCGTCAACGGCGTTTGGACCACTGGTAGCACCAAGGTACAAGTTTTCACCGTATGGACCACCGGAGTGAACTAAGTTACCGGAAGCACAGTCAAAGTTATCAGCGTAAGCTTGAGCGTATTGTTGTAAAGTAGAAGACCAACTCAAGTTAGGAGAGTGATGTAAAGTTCTGTATCCGTTATGTGCGTTTAACATTTGGTCAGCAAATGAATTACTAGAAGGAGTGGAAGATGGTTGAGCTACTGTAGCTGGAGAAGCTGGAGCAGAGGCAGCACTGGCAGCAGAAGCCAAGGTAGCAGCAACGGCAACTTGAGTTAAAGTAGTTGGCTTGGAGTTGTCAACGCTTACCTCGTTTTCAACTGGAGCTGGAGCAGCTTGTGCAGCAACAACAGATGCAACAGATGGAAGTGGTTGCAAAGGTTGACCAGTTGGAATGTAATCGACGGTAACTACAGTGGTAGAAGTAACGTAGACAGTCTGAGCAAAGATTTGACTAGCCAAGGAAAGGGCTACTGATAATGAGACGAATTTCATAACAAAAGATTTGTAGTAAGGGAAAGTATGTGAACCGTGTAAGCACCTAAAGGACTTAAAGAAAGTAAGAACTAATAAAAGTAAGAACTTAAAAGAAAGTAAGAACTAATGAAAGTAATGAAAGTAAGAATTGATGACAGTAATGAAAGTAATCAAAGTTAAAATATAACAGCAAAATAAAAACATTCTTCTTCACCAGCTTTATACCACCAGCATAAGCAAATCTGGAACCAATTATGCACAAGCGTCAGAAAATTCCTAATGCAGACGCAGATCCGTGCATAAAACAATAAGACCGCACATGCTGACACGAACCTTGCATTTACCACCTAGTTAAAATTCGCGTCACAAGGTAAGTCCTGAAACAAATATGCTTTGCAAGGGGGAAAATATTTATCATTTCTCTTGATTCGGCATAGTAATTGATCTTCTTGGTTTTGTATATGTTTCAACCTCAAAAAAGAAACTTATGTACATCATTGAACCGAAAGCAGCACTTTTATATTTCTTTCCGAAGGGGGGTGGTCGTGGTCCCATGTACCCCATTAGGCTTGTGTAACTTAAAATTTACTCTGGAACCTGGCTAAACTCTATAGATATCACTGACCATCACTTACCATTAACAACGTGGGAATGTGTTAGCTTTGCATGTTTCAAACTGTTGTGCGTAGTGTAGTTAATACCACATTTGAAACTGTTTCGGATAGGGGCCCAGGGTCCTGGGCCCATTCCCCTAGAAAATAAAAACATTACGCTGGCACAAGGACTATGATTGCTTTGTCGCAAATCATCCGGTTATTCTTGGGTGCTAAACGAAGGTTCGTGTCCAGTCTATTGGTTATGACGTAGACACTACACATTTCTTGTAATTATATTTCTCTTTTCGGTTAATTGGATGCTAATGTACCTTACTTTTTCTAATATTCGAATCTAGATCAGATAACCATTATCGGGTTTCTTATATCCTCTCATCGATACGGACAAATATGAAATTGTTTCTTTCAACAATTAGCGACAACTGGTACTTGTAACTAGTCAGTATACTATTTATAAACTTAAGTATTTAATTGTATGAGGTAAATTATTTAATTCTATGAAGTAAATTATTATTTTTCCCAACACTCTTGAAGTAATTTCTTTTCATTATAATCTGCCTGTGGGTTCTTGAGTACTCGTTAATAATCTCCCAAGTCTGGATATCTTAAATCATAATCGTCGCCATCTTCAACAAAGGTAGCCCAATCTTTCAAAAATTGAACACCGCTATTTTGCAATAACTCTAAATCTCCAATCACACACAATTGTCTCTTGGGTCTTGTCATGGCAACGTTCAATCTTCTTTTGTCTCGTAAAAATCCAACGTCTTGATTTTCGTTTGACCGTACTAACGAAATAATAATCACCTCCTTCTCTCTCCCTTGAAATCCATCTACCGTAGATACTTCAATCCCTTCAATTTCAAATTCTTGGTGTAATTTCCGCTTAAGTAAACTCACTTGAGCATTGTATGGACTGATTAATCCAATATGTTCTGGTTTAACACCACATGCAAGTAATGATCGTAAATGCTTAGCCAAAACCAACGCCTCCATTTCATTGTATTTGGATCCAGTATCTCCTATGGCATCTTCATCCGCTCTCTCGGGAAAATCCCCCCCTTGAGTATCGTACCAAATTAACTCGGAAGTGTCCTCTCCTTCGGCTTTCAAATCAACTAAACTGATATTTTTAACTGATTCGTCAGCTTTTAGTTTATTCTCGTATAACTCTGCAGCTGGAAATTTCATAATCAACTCATTCATTCTATATTGAGTGTCCAAGAGCTTTTTATACTCATCACCATTATGATATTTCACTAATCTATCAAAGAGAGTAACCTCTAGATCAGCAACATCTTCAAGCTTCAAGGCTTCTAAACTATTCTTATCATCTTTGGATTTTATCGTTGGTGGTAATTGCATATTATCACCAGCAATGACCAATCGTTTAAACCCAACATGATTAATCAATGGTACCCAACACTGAGGTTCTAATGATTGTGAAACTTCATCAATGATAATGGTATCAAATAAGGGGTTTTCTGGACCGAAATTTAGGTTGGGATCCTTATATAATGATGTCAATTCATACGATCCTGCCCCATGCAAAGTAGACAATACCACTTTTGAATTTGAAATTAACTCACTGACAACCTTTTTCTCTTTAACACGAAGTTCTTTCCGTAACAGTTTAACCTCTGCCCAAAGAGCTCTTCTTTCCGAGTAATTTTTGCATTTCTTTGATTTCGTGATATTTGTTGCAATATCTTTCTCAATATCATTTAGGATCTTCCTTGCATCAGATTCCCCTGACTTCGATAAAATGTCTAATGAATGGCGTAAATTAGTCGACAATAATCTTGCAGGATGACCAATTCTAATTAGTTGTTCTGGATTCGATCTTTTCTTGTTCAAATCAAATGTCAATGAAAGACGTTCTAAGATTGTGTCAACGGATATATTTGATGGTCCACACACAAGAACTCTTTCCTTGTGATTAAACGTTAGTTGCTTGATCAACTCAATAATTGTGTATGTTTTACCAGTACCAGGTGGACCATGAATAATTGTTATGGGGGAATCGTAGATGGCAAAATTGATTGCATTCTTTTGTGATTGATTTAGTTCCTTATTGAAAAAATCAAATGGTGTAGTATTTTTTGTCGTTTTAGGTATATATTGGGATTCACCTAGTAAGATTTTTATTAGATCATTTTTGTCTTTAAGCTCTTTTAATTTATTCAATGAAGAAATCATTCTTTTATAGGTAATTGAATTAGCAGTTTTAACTAACCAGAATTTACCACTATCGTTATAAACCGAGTTCTCGTCATTATGATCATCTTCAATAGTCAATGAAATCGTATTTGCATTGATCTTGATGATAACTCCATCAACCAGATCATTAGTTGCCTGTTCTTTAGAATCAGATTTCTTGGAAGAATTCTTGATGGCTTTCTGTATTTTATTGATCTCATTGATGTTGCCCATCTTGAACAACTTAACAATGTCTCCAACTCGAATTGAACCCGGGGAAATCTCATTACCATTCTTAACAGCTGAATCTAGTTCAAGATCAACAATGGTTTTTCCACCAAGTCCTGTTTTTACATTGATAACCACCAAATTTATGATGGCAATTCCTAATTGTGCTAGCTTTTTGGCACTATAGGATTCAATGTATCCATCGGCTAACATAGTATCAGCCTTCTGCTCTATAGCAATGGCATTCTTGAACGCATCTACAAAAGAATGTGACATTGAGTTCTTGGATGAAGAATTACGTTCTACACCTCGAAAGAAATCTTTGTTCTGTAAAAATTCTCTCGCTGATTTACTTTTTCTCACTACTCCTCGTACTCATTCTATTTAGTGCGGAGTGGTTCGCATTCATCCTAAATATTGAATCTATTGTTTCTCTACATCATCAACACTATCAAAATATTGAAACACAACATTGCTACACTATAAACTATAAACTATAAATATACATACCAGTGGTTACTGTAGTGATGGGTGCTCATGCCGTCGTAGTTATCTCTACTAATTATCACTACCTTACACGATTTACTCTTTTTTCCTGATTTCATCTAAATCAATTCCAGTTTGTTCTTTCAAGAATTTAGCAGATTCGTTCTTAGCATAGTCAACAACCAAATTTCTTTGTTTGAAGTAGCCTGTCATACGTAAAAGTGAAACGGTGGTCTCATAACCTCTTTCTCCAATGTCAAGGTATTTACCAAACCATCTTCTGATATCTACTGAACTGAAGTTACTGGTATCAAATTGTAACCCAGTGTTTCTGTGGACTGCTGCCAAAATAATGGAAATTAATACCAAATCAAATCCGTAGTGCACTAATTTTCCGAACTTAAACTGTTAGTACCATTTTATGTAAATATATCCCATTTTACTTACTCCCATATCTGTTGCCTTCTAAACAATTTCTTATCTAGTTTAGATTTTAATTTTTCTTGTGAATAGGAAAATTCCTCGCGCCAAAGTCGAAGCAAAAAATTAAAAAGATTCACCATCTGCGCCAAGAGAAGAATTTTTGGAAATAGATCCCACAATTTTTGGCTGGTATATTTCACAGATTTTATACTCTATGGATGCTTCTATACGAAAGTAAGTGGAATTTTGATTTGGGTCATCGTTGCGCTCATTTTCTTCACTTACAGTATCCCTAATGTTTCTAATATATTTGAATGCTATAAATAATTAAACTATTCTTTTGTCTTCGTACAGACTCTCTTAACCACATTTGGTAAGTCGCCTTCTGTCCATTGATTGATTCTTTTACTGGATGCAACACTGATTCCCAATCTAATCATAATTTGGTCAATGTTCAAGTTGATTTGAGAATCAATTAAACTATCATTCGAGCTATGTTTTTGCTTTTGTTGTTCCAAATTGCTGACAACTCCAAATCTAGTAACTAATAGATCTGAGCCTTGGTCAACCAGTTCAACTCTTTCAAGGAACTTAAATATTAATGTCTTAATCTTCATTGTAATAAATGGTGAGTTCATCAAATTCATTATCCATTCGATAATACCCTTATTTTTAATTAAATTCAAATCCGATTGCGAATGCAAACCTAAGGTCAATTGTTCAATCAACCATGGTACTTGTTTATAATATGAATCTTCTTCCACTTGTAAATCTATCGCTAAAATAATCGAGGTAGCAATTGGAATATCGTTAGCTTTAATTTGTGGAGTTGACAATATATATCTGAATGTCTTTTCGTATAAAAAGTGCCCTGGGTTACCTAAAATATTAGCAAAACCAGAATACATATACCAAACCAACCCTGGAATTTCAATATCGTTACTTCTTAAGGTAAATAAAATATTCGAAATGTAAACTTTAAAAATATTGGCATCCTTAAAATTTTCAATAGTTTCAAGTGTTTGCAAGATTCCTTGAAGTAATATCTTAGCAATGATCCTAACATTTTCATTGGTATTACCAACATTTGCAATTATGTATTGCAAAATACCGGAGTTAATAAACTGTACTACATCAAATTTGGCTTTCGTACCTTCTTCTCCAGGCTTTTCAAGCTTAATTAATTCTTCGTTATTCAAAATCAATAATAAAAAGAATTCAGCATCATAAACAGTATTTTCATAACTAGGACTTATTGAAACTTCACTGTCTTGATACATTTTTTCAAATTTGTTCCAAATTTGCTCCATAGTACCTTTTTTATCGGGTATTTGCGCATACCCATTCCCATAAGTGATGGAATTATTGATGTAATTTTTACTCAAAGATACCACGAAATTGGATTTATCCTTGGTGATTAACCTGGGTTCACCGACTAACAAAAATTCCTCATTCTTTAATTCCTCACTGAACTCCCAATTTCTAACTTTAGTAATCCAGGATTTCGATATTTTTGATTCAATTTTAACAAGGATAGATTTTAATAATACATCTTCGGTTCTTATAGATCCTAAGTATAATACTAACAACTGATCCAAAAGCAACGGAGTAGAACATTTGGAATGATTCAAGTTGAACAAATTGTAAATGATCAAACTCGATAAGAACCTTGACTTACCATTGCTATTTGATGGAAGGTCCAATAAACTGTTCATATCATTGTTAACAAAGATTTGTAATAACTTTTCATACTGAATTGTGTTGGAAAATGCAGCAAGAACTAAAATGTTGGCAAATGTCAAATATTTCTCATTCTTAATCCACTTTTTGTGGTTCAAAAATACTTCTAGCTGAGTATTCAAGATTGCTGCTGGGATTGATTTCCAAATAGGTTGTGAAGGTTGTATTTTCATAATTATCATTTGGATTTTTTCCAAGAAAAAATCAAAAGATTCACTAATTTCTGAAGCTTCGGCATACATTTTAGTAATGTATAACATTGATTTATGGATCCAAGAAGAAACCTTTTTATTGGAAATCTCAATTAGTTCATACATCAATGCAGCAAACTCGGCAACAAATCCAAATTTATCACCGTTATTATCGACATAACCTAAAACATAATCCAATACAGAGGATTTGGTTTCGTCATCCGCAAATCGAATACCTTTTGCTAAAATTACAAGCAACTGTTTCCATTCAACTTGTTCATCAGCGGATACTAACAATTTAAAGGCAACGTTGAAAGATCTTTGCAAGAAAGCATCAATTTTGTCATCAACACAATTATCAATTAAGCAAATTGAATATGCAATATAGCATAATAATACTTCATCTTGGATGTCTTCATTGATTAAATAAAACAAAATGTCATCCCTTCTAGGATTGTTGGAATTAATAAAGCTCTTGATCAAGTTATGGTTAGATTTTTGAGACAATATAATCTTTACTTCATCAATCAAGCTTTCATTATCAAAATTAACCAAATTTCTTTCAATCAATTGAGAAACAACTTGGAGTTTTAAATCATCTTTTGGAAGGGCCAACAACTTGTGAAAGAAAGAGGTATTGATAGAGATACCACGTTGTAAAGATAATAAAGCTAATTTCAAGTTTACGACTTCATTTGCCTTCTCGTTTTCGATGGCTTCTTTCACTTGTTCATCAGAAAGAATCCAAATGAAATTAGAAACTAAATTCTGGACTTTCAAACTCATACTGTTATTAATTGCAGAATGGATATAGTTTCTAAGGTCATTGTCAGCTTCATACCCACCTGAAGGAATAAGTTTGTATAATTCATTCAATAATTCACAAACTAATGTTCTGTTTGATGAAACTTCCAGATTAGAAAGTTCTTCTTGAGAAAACAAAAGCTCATTCCAAAAGTTTCTGGTAAATACAAACTTCGTTAATTCAGATTCACTTGAAAGAATGTAGTTACTAATCTTGGATGCTAAGTCAATTATTGTCGAATCAGAACCAGTGATAGAAACATCATTGACAATTAATTTAAGTCTTAACAACGTAGAAGCAAGATCAAGTTTGGAGGTCAACAATTTCTTTTCTACAGTACTAGATGCAGCAATAAGGTCCTTGTTCGACGTATTAATCATCAAGTAGGTCAAGGATTCGTCTTGATCTTTGGTATTGGTCTTTTCAAAATCCAATAAGCTCACATATTCTTCAATTGAATATTCCGATAAATAATCTTTTAACAAACTCAATAAAGCGGTTTTAGATTCGCCTGCAACAATTAAGTATTGCAAAAAGTTGAAAAACCAGTCCATAATACTATTGTAATTTCCTTCCTTGAGAACAAACTTTAATTGCTCAAAGACCACCACCACAAAGAGACTGATGTCGTGATATTTTTGGTTTGATAAATCAAGGTACTTGTAAGGAGTTCTGCTGGCTCTTGAAATAGCTTCATCCAATAATTTCCACACTCTTTCGTCTACTTTTTGATGTTTGAAAGATTGGATCAATGCTAAAATAGGAGAAATTATCAATGATTCATTAAACAACAAGGTATTTGCCGTTAATTTTGATAATAAGCTTTGAATTTTCCAGGAAAACGATGCTCCGATGCTTTGATTGGTAGAAAGCTTGATTAAGCAAGTGAAAAATGAATTTGTGCTTCCAGTAGAATTCCACCACTTCAACTCTTGTTCCTTATCTTGTACTGACAAAATAGACAAGAAACAATCAAGAAGAGCTAAATCGTAGTCTGAACTAGCTTCAACATTCTCAATAATATCCATGATACCAGCATTCGAAAGTTTGATTAATCCTTGACTGGCTGATGAGCTATTTGGATAAATCAATTCGTATTGTTTCATTATGGAGAGTAAAGTTAACTTGACGAGTTTCAAGTCTGACTTTTGCGGATATTTGGTGATGATTTTATTATAAAATTCGACAATCTTCGAAACATCAGGCAAGTTTGAAAATACTAAACTAGTTATCTCATTTTTGTTGCAAGATATATTGGATTCTAACACCGAGCTAAGTTTTTTCAAAGTAAACATGATTAATTGCAAAGCATATTGAGAAAGGATCTTCTTGTCACAGTCCAAACATTTAAGAAGCGAGCTCTTTGAAATTGGTGCCAAGGCTATATTCTCCAGAATAATTCTTGAATTGTAGTTCGATTCAATGCTAACAAAATCATTATTCAAAAACTTAGGGGTAGGCAATTGAAGAATGTTGGAGTATAAGAGGGTGTGGCCAATCCACCACGATGTTAATGATGGGTCGTGGTATCCACCACCATGTTGAATCATCCAATTCATATAAACAGGAACCAACTCCGGGTTTGCTTGCAAAATTTTTAATAATAACAGCATTTGATTAAACGCTTCCCATGGTTTCAAAGTAGTCACAAACACATAAATCAAATTATTGTGGATTCTGAAGTTTTTGTTATTTAAATTGATCAGAATACCGCTAGTGATATTAGACTGCCATAATTTTTCATTGGGGAACATTATACCATATTTGGAATCGCAAGTAAGTGTTTCCAAAAACTGCAAATAATAGGTATACAAAGTCTCATCTGACTTCTTGTCGATTCTGGTGAACAAAGCTTGGATTTTATGCATGAAATTCTCATTCAAGATCTTACATTTGGAGGACCGTTTAAAGTTCATTTCCTGAAGGATCTTGTCATCAACGAAGTGAATAATGGTTGAAATGGTATTCAATGAATCGGCATCAATCATGTGTTTCCAGAAATTATTCATGATTTTGAAGTTGTTAGTCAACAAGTCCTTTCTATGGAAATGGGGTAACTTGGAGTTCAAATCGATCCAGAATTTAATAAAGTTGTACCGGACAGATAAGTGTTCTTTACCCAACTGTTTCGAGCTTCCAGTATCCAATTCTTGTTTTGTAGGAATCAACAATTTAGGTAACACCGATAATGAAAGATCGAAGGTGTTCAAGAATTCGATGGCTATAGATTGATCATAGTTAATTAAATGCGACAAAAAACGTAATATAGGATTAGTTAACGAAGGTTTGTTGTTGTTGAGGGCTCTATATATGACTTTCAAGTAGTTATTGAAAATATCCTTATATATTTTCTGTATTTTTGGTCTTAATTCAACGATTTTTAATTGGAAAACCAACTCAGATTCGTCTAAAGTTTTGTAAAAACCTGAAGTAACGTTGATAAGACTAGTTAACTTCGATAACTTCACAGAAATATCGACAAAGTGTGAGTGATCGTTAATGGAAGAAAAGTAGGACCAATTCGATAATAACTTGGGGAATAGATCATTTGATATAAATTCAATTAACAAGTCCTTGGAATTATTATTTACAATGGCAGTTACTTTTTCAAGCAAGGCGGTATCAACATTAGATGAGGCACCAGTTTTGGGTTTCCCATACTTAATTTCTGTCATTAACCCCGGGAGCTGTGAAGATGGAATATAGTTTAATCTTTACTATATAAAAAAAAACGAGATGAGATGAGTGCGTATAAACTTTTGGCTGCAAAAAAATCATTTTGGGCATGAATTGAATTATAGTGGAAATACATGTTGGTAGCATTCTAATGGGGGAGAATGCTTCTGGTACTCTGATGCTTCACAATTGTTTTTTCAAATTTCGAAAATGTCCAATTTTGGATGATTTGTGAATAAGACTCAGGCCGTTAGAGTATAGTAGTACAAAGTATCACAAATTTGATTGATAAGAAACAAGCAGGTGCCAAATCTTCATCGTTGATAGAGAGTTGAGTTTCTTAGTGTTATCGGTGTTATTTCAAGGTGATCAGGTAAAAGTTAGTACCAAATGCTGTGAATTTATTTCAAGATTCACAAAAACTTTTAGAATCTTGCCAGTGTACTATCAATACACAATAACTTGGCCAAGAAAGATTTGGAGTTCTTCAAATGTCACCGGACAAGTATCTTGAATTGAAATGTTATACATTTCGAAAACATACGTGAAGATACTCTATGGAAGAACTGCGACAATGCTACAGCATGAATATCTTAATGAAAGCATTCAAACAGACATGATTTGGCAAGTGGGTTTATTTGGATCCAACCAGGAAGTGAATTGCGTGGCAGAATACAGTAGTTTTGTTTTTATTAAATTCTATTTACGCAACAAATAACTACTTCCAAGCTGAAATGAATAATGTCTATTACCAAATGAATCATGCCTATTACCAATAAGGTCTTTTACCAAATGAATAATGTCTAATACCACCAAATCATTAACAATCATTGAATCAACAGAGTCACTTAATACCATTACTTCAAATATATGCAATTCTTTTGCGTATTTGATCAGTTTATCTTCAATTTATTGACAAGCTTCATCGTTCTCTTACTGTAATCAATTAACATAAGCAATGGAATGAATAAATAAGGAGAGTATATGGCTAATAAATTATAGATCTGCAGTGGTGATAACCCAGCAGACTCGCCACGGAAATATACATAGCCTAAACAAACAAATGTTGTGAAACTAGCATTGAAGCCATAAATTATCATGTAGACATAGTAAGATTTTGATGCTTGTTGATATAATCTTAAAGCACAATAGAAGAAAAGAGGCAATTGGAAAGCCAATTCAAAGAAACCAAAGAGCTGAAACCATAAATCTTTTTCAATTAATAAAAAGTCATGGTTGGTAGTAATATGGAACTTTAAGATTTCCTTACTGATAGATAATTGGTACTCTTCTGGAACTACAATATTGGAATCAATTAAGATAGTGATGGGAATGTGAATGAGAAAATAGAAGAAATAGAATTTATCTAATTTGTTCATATTGCTGATTTAATGAAGAATATATAAGAATATATATTAAGTGAGAACTGTGAAATGTGAGAACGCGAAATACATCAAAGGTGCATAAGAGTATTTTCCAATTTGAAAATAAGTGATATAGACTTTTATTGGAGATTTCTGTGAGAATGCATTCTAGACTCTCCAGATTGTTTCGAACTGCTTTACGATGGTCATTCTTGAGTTGAGTTAGTTTTCGAGCCGGTACTACTTCATTTGAGCGTATTAAGTCTTGTCGTCCTATTCATTACCGTACGAAATGGTTGCAAATGCTCCTAACACCTGGATACAAGCCCATCACTGGTTGTGATGAGCTATACAGTATATAGTATTTACTATTTACTATGTAGATGTGTAAGAATGAAGATATAGAGGTATATCACTACTAAAAACTCAATAATGGGACTACCCTAGGTACAAATATTGCAAACATTTCCATTATTATCGCTCTTCTCGCTACTACGTAATTTATCTCTTTTCAGTTTATGCTCACTACTTAAATTTTTCAGTCTTTATAGATGAATTATTTAAGAGCAGTTACAGTAAACAAATCTGCTGTTTCTTCTATCGTAAGCAAGTATATAAGGTGTAATATGTCTACAGTTGAACCAGCAAACAAAAAGGCTAAATTAGTGCAAGAGATGAGATCATTGATCAATACTGGTAAAGATGAGTCTGCTACTACAAACAATTCGAAACCTAAAAAACCTCTAGTATGGATCGATTGTGAAATGACCGGATTGGATATCAATAACGATCATATCATTGAAGTGTGTTGTCTCATAACCGATGGCGATCTTAATTTAGTAGATGAAGTAGGATACGAATCGACGGTTTATTACGATAAATCAGTGTTAGATAGTATGAACGAATGGTGTATTAATCAGCACGGAAAAACTGGGTTAACCGCAAAGGTATTAGAGAATACTCAGCAAACTTTGCCCAAAGTTCAACAAGAGCTATTCGATTATATTAAACACTATATTCCCGAACAACGCAAAGGTATATTAGCGGGAAATTCCATTCATATGGATAAATTTTTTATGTATAGAGAGTTTCCCCAGGTTATAGAACATTTACATTATCGATTAATCGATGTTTCCACCATTATGGAGTTTGGTTATCGTCATAATCCAGGCTTAATGAAGGTTGCACCTGGAAAGGTTGGTAATCATACCGCCAGATCGGATATAATAGAGTCTATCAATCAATTGAAGTGGTACAGAAAGCATTACTTTAAGAGTGCACAAGAAACTGAAGAGTTTGTAAAGCAACAGCAAGATGATATAATTAGCGAAATTGCGAAATCCAATGAGCCACAAGAGAATGCAGCAGAGAAAGCACAAGAAAATGCAGAAGAGAATGCACAAGAGAATGCGCAAGAGTCAGCTCCAACTAAAGAACCTGAATCTGTATGAAAGTGCTCAAACGCAACCACCGTTGTCCATAACCATTATATGCAAAGTGAGAAAGCCATTATTTTGCGTATGTTACCATAGTATGCAAAGATCACTAGCTATTAATAGATTTGTATAAAATAGGTAATTAGTAATGTAGATACAACCACAAGAGTGAGGTTGCCATCAGCTTACCCACTCTACCCACTATCAATTACATCATGTTTATAAATATAGATTTGGGTGCAAACAATAGCCAAGATAAAATATGTACAATTACACCCATCATCGAAAAAGAAAAGAAGCACCGATTTGGACCTTTACGGTTTGCCAGTAGGGCGGTACCATCTAGTATACAACAGTTGTCAAGCTAATGAGCTGGATAGTAACCACTACGGACCGGGACAAATGTGAAGACATTTACGATGCCTAGTGAGATATCTTCGTTATGCATCATTACATGCATTAAGCCTTGCGAACACTTTGTATTCAGCAGATGACCAAAAGATAATAATAACTGCGGTGGTAAGTATGACAATAGGTAATATTGATGAAAGCAATTGATAAAATGAGTACCATGAACACAAATCACTCTTGTTCGTAGGCTTTAATTTTTTTTCGAGATCTTGGGGTACTATGCAATTTCAGATCTATGAATTTCAGGGACAACTAAGGCTGGTAGAAAAAACACAACGGATCAATTGATAAAATTTCAAACAATAGTGGGGTAAGTTACCACGAAGCACCAGGGCGAATCTTGATAATTTCTGATTCGCACAATTCATAAGGATTTAGACGTACCTACCCAGTGGTACTTGGTGACACAATAGATCGAGAAAAGGAGAGGGGATAAGCACACCATAAGACAATACAAGGAGAGATAAAAGATAAGAAGAGAAAATAAAGAAATGATGAAATAATGAATAATGAAACAATTAAATAAAGAAATGATGGGAATGGAATGATCTACGATATTTGCCACAATAAACTAGGAAGATCTACTGATAAGAAAGCATACTATTATGGCAGAAAAACACAATCAGCTGCACGGAAATATGGAAACTTTAAAGATACGGAGTTTTTTTTAGTGGAAAAAATTAAAATTAATACTATAGCCTCATCGGTTGGATTGTTGTTGCCAAGCTCGTAATCACCGTAGAAGCAACCTGATCACTTTCTATATAGGGAATTGATAATTGCGATTATATAAACTACTGAATTGGGAAACAATGCAAACAAGACAAAAATAGATAAACAAAGTCGTTAAATGTGGTTTCGAAGGTACATGTCATCTACTACATAGCAACATAGATATGCACCCACCACAGTGATACATGATGATCTATAGTGAATAGACAAGTCAAACAAAGTTTGAAAGGTGTTTTATGTGATATTACATCATTCGTAAAAGTGTAGAATGTAGGAATTATGAAATTCCGCGTAAACAAGATAAGTTTATTGTTGACAAAGACGCAGCACAAGTGATATTATCATGGCTCAGATGAAGGAACATGTTTAGAGGGGTTATATATATGTGTTAGTTCCATTTTTTTATTTTGTCTGTCACCAACCATGAAGCTAGTATGTATTTTGTATTAGTGCTATTGATGGTCTATGATGGAGTACTGTCTGCGGTCTATCTGCGGACATCTGCGGGATTACCTGCGGAATTACTGTAGTGGGGTTAGTTATGAGATGTAATTATTTAGTTCATGTAGACATTATCTAGGTAATTTACTGGCCATTAGGGTGATTTCGATGGGTTTTGTTTGTTATTTCGTGGCAAATCTTCCAGTCTGGACCGAGTTCTTCGGTATCTGATCAGCTGTGTTGTTTTGGCTTGCTGATCTCGGCTGTGAGACCATGTGTACCAATATTTACGAATCATGTAGCTGTTTTGATACGAGCATTGCGGTCCTGGGCCAGTGACATCACCGCCAGGATGGCACTATTGCTTACTTCAGTCTCAATAGCAATATGAAACTACACTGACGTATTATACCGTGCAAATCTAGGCTATTTTGCTCATAGTAGTAGTTATGAAAAATCACCTCCATTGCATTACATTATTATCACCGCACTACTACTATTACTACTACCCACAACGCCACTACTCCACTATTCGTCTCACTCTGACCATGTGCTGGCCAACACAGATCGCTCATTTCCTACACATCATAGAACATACGATTAGCGGTCCCAATCTGGTACTAGCCTGCACCACGATGTAGCACCGTTGCCGTGGTAATTTTACTCCGGACTTTTTTTCCATTTCCGGTACTTCCACACTACCTCACGGTAGTTTATTAAGTCATACGACGTACTAACATTTAGAATTTTTCAAAGTTTTTAAACACAAAGTATCCAAATACCAGTACTAGTATTTATGAAACTAATATCAAAGGCGTGATTGATAACCAAAATATGAACATTCAATCTTTGAATCTCCACGAAAAATTACATACTTCCCCCAAACAGGACCCCCACGACACTGGTGAAGTACAACAAATGAACCCACCTGCCACAAATACCACTGGTGATGCCCAAAACCATCACGAAACGGCCGAAACTCACACAAAGTCTCCCGCTTCCAAATCTCACCCCGCCAAGTCCTCGTTTGCCTTCGATATGTATCCCGACTTGCCTGATAGATTCCATTTGCAATCTATTCTCGGAGAAGGTGCCTTCTCCACCGTGTATAAAGCTTGGGACACCCTCAAAAAGACCACTGTAGCAATAAAAATCATTAATAAGGTCAATTTGTCGGCAAAACAGTTGAAAAATATCAATAACGAAATCGCAGTTATGAAGAACCTCAACAATCACCAGAACATTCTCCAGTTGCTAGATTCCTTCTCGTCGAAGTCTCACACGTTTTTGATCTTGGAGTACTCCAATGGAGGCGAAATCTTCAACAAAATCCTCGAATATACCTACTTTTCCGAATCTTTATCTAAGCATATATTTGTGCAACTATTGTCTTCTATTGAATACTTACATTCTCAAAATATAGTGCACAGGGATATCAAGCCGGAAAACTTGTTGTTTACGAAAATTCCCTACTTTCCCCGTAGTCACGACGAATTTACCAAAAGTTTGCGTAAATCAGACGACGCTCATAAGAAAGACGAAGGTGAATTCAAACCTTCCATAGGTGGAGGAACCATTGGTGTGGTAAAATTGGCGGATTTCGGCCTTGCAAAACAACTACACATAACCCATAATGCACTTAAAACTCCCTGTGGTACTGCTGGCTATACCGCTCCGGAAGTAATTGCATGTAACGACTTGAACGAACCAACGAAGTTTTCCATCGCGAAAAAGAACTACTACAACAAGTCGGTGGATATCTGGAGTTTGGGATGTTTGCTTTACACCATGCTTTGTGGATTTCCTCCTTTCTATGACGACGATGCAAATCTCTTGACCATGAAGATTTTAAATGGTGATTATGTGTTTTTAGAGCCATGGTGGGACGAGATTTCCTCTGATGTAAAGGACTTGATTACGAGAATGTTGGAAACAAGTCCTGTAGAGAGAATTTCCATTGCGGAAATTTGGGAGCATCCATGGATTAAAGGAAGTTACTCCAATGTAGCAAAAGATGCCACTTCTTCTTCTTATTTCTACAAGTACGGTGTTTCTGCTAGCAACGACACCGAGGAAGAGTTTGAAGAAGAGTTGTGCGATGAAGACGAGAATGACGAAAACGACAAGAGTTTTTTGTCCCTCAACCTTTCCAATCAACCTCTCTTATCTCCCCAAGCATCTGCTATTAAGAAAGTCTTTGACAATCCAGCAATGACTGGAAACGACGACTGCTATTATAACCAATCCACGGTTCATTTCATCGAAAACATCTCTGAAGAAGATTACGAATCCGACGAGCCTCTTTGTGCAAGAAAAAAGTCTCTTACCAGAGCTATGAAATCACCATTTCCAGACAAGTTTCCGGTCAAGTTCAGAAACATATTTGACTCTCGCCAGGACGATGAAGAGGATTCTGAAACTGACGGCAATTCTGAATACGATGGCACCGATTCTGATGGCACTGATGAAGTCACCAGTTTGACTGATTTCAAAGTAAAATTAGTAGGAGCACAAGGGTCCAAGTTGGTACCTTCTATCATGTATGATGACAATGAAGAAGACTTGACCAGCACTATAGATGACGAAGAAGCTGCCACCAGTGAAGACAGCGAGTATCAAACAAGATCCTCCAGCATCATATCTGGTTTAGCTGGCGATTTCAAATTCACCCTCAATTTGAATGAGTCTAACTTGTTGTCGAGAAGAAGATCATCTACGGTTTCGAAAAAGAATGGAGATGAAGCCGCCAAATGTGTGTGCTGAATCTTTATTGTGTATTTTCACTGCATGAACTTGTAACAATAATACTTGTATTGTTTGCATTATTCCCCAGCATGAGTAATCTGGCTATTACTCACACTAGCTTGTATTTTACTATGATTCCTTCATGTGGAATTGTTTTCATTCCTTTAGGATTGTACTTTTTTGTAGGTAAATTAGGTATTTTTATAGGTAATTTTATTTTATACTAGCATGAAAACCTTTAGTAGAAATGATCTTGATCCACCATGAAAAGTAAGAAATGGATAGACTGATCTATAAGTTGAATACTGATCTGTAAGTCGATAAGTGAATAGTTCGATCTACTAAGCTGATGTAGGGTATTAATACGTAAATTGGTCTATAGGTGTAAAGGTGACTAATTTATAGGAATACATAAATCATTCTATTGCTATAAATAGATGAAACCTATAGCAAAAATAGCTACAAATAGGTGATCAATAGCTATTAATACACAGCTTAATAGCAATGAACCATTAAGCTAAAATAAAAAGCTATGAATCATTGAATAGCCTGAGTAAATAGCCCAGAAGACCCAGTTAATATAACTCAATCATTTGTAATATGTTCGGATAACATTAGGATATATACAGATAAATATAATTAAAGACGCCGCAATTAATAAAAATGCCTATGAACACAGCCATCTATTTTCTCTCAGCAGGAGTCACATTAGCCGAAGAAGGTTGAGAATCTTCTTCTTCAGGGATCAACGCATCACTTTGCTCCAACAACTCAGCCAATTCTCCCGATTGTGCCATACTCATAACGATATCACAGCCTCCAACAAAGTCTCCATTGACGTATAATTGAGGAATGGTGGGCCATTCGGAATATTCTTTAATTCCTTCTCTTAAATCCGCATCTTCCAATACATTGTAGGCAGCAAACTTCTCTGGATCAACTCCTTGTTGACCTAAGGTTTGAATGGTAGCTCTGGAGAATCCACATTGAGGAAATTCCGGCGTACCTTTCATAAACAACACCACTTTGGAAGAAGAAACTGCTTTATCAATTGCTTCTTTAATTTCGGTAGAAATGAATCTAATTTGCGGTACGGCAATAAATCTTCTGTTCTAAACATTTTTGTTAGTAATAGTGTCGCTTTAGGGTAGGAGAGTAATACTTACGACTCTGGCGCTATTTATAACTGATCTAAACATCATTTCGCTGGGGGTGTAATTTGTCTATTGGTAAGCTTAAATTCTGAAGCTATCACTTGTCAATTTTTTGTAGACACCACTGGTTTATATGCAGGATATGGTGTTATCAAAGAGTAGCAAGATATGGTTCATGGCTAGTGAGAATAAGGGAAGCAAAGTAGTAGTTGTGGAATGGGAGGTTATTTCTGACTATTAGTGGCGATTTTGGGTGTTTTTTGATGAAAATGGTAAAAAATGGTAGAGATGGTTCATGATTGTATGTAGGAATGGAGTAACAAGATACCACAGTAGGACAATTACTATTCAGATTTAGAAAGACAAATAACTGACATTGACCAACACTTGAGAGATCCATATTTAGAATCCATAGATGACGTAACTTCAATGATGAAAATATTCCGTTCATTGCAGAAGTCACCACAGAAGCTATCCAGAGTAACTTTCTTCGATTTGTGGTAATTTTTCTCAAATACTATAAATATTTTGCAACCACAAACAATTTACAAATCCTAAAGTATAGTTTTTTTTACAGAAATTCAATAAAAAGAGCTTACACTAACGTAAACGATGTCGTTTTCATTTCCAAACATTCTTTTATTGTTTTCAGTTTATTTCCAAGTGATCTGTTGCTTGTATATTCCGGAATCTGGAGCTGATTGGACATTATTAAAGCCAGAATGCAATTATTTACCAGGTAGCATTCAATCGTCTCCATATGAGTTTGGTATTATTGTTTCGCCATTTGAAATAAATTCTGAAGGAGAATTAGACGAACCACCCGTTACTTCTGTTACGAGATCTGCTACATTTACTACCACCATTGTGACAGCTACCCCAATTCCTTTACCAACTAAAGCAATGGAAGTCATTCAGCTTCAAGACGGTCAAGTTCAGAGGCATCCTGATATGGAAGAAGCCGAGTTCAATCCTTACACTGACCAAATAATCAACATCGAACTGACGAATTTCCTTAGAAATAAGAATCGCCGTTCTGATGATGATTGTGATGAGGATCACCATTTACCTGCAATTGGAGTGGCTTGTAAAAAACCTGCCACATTATCCATGAAATTAAAGGATTCAATCTTGACCGATTGTAATGACAGAATTGGTTCAATTGTTTCTGGACACCAATTCCAATTCGATGGTCCTGTTCCACAACATGGTGCCATTTATGCTGCTGGGTGGTCCATCACTAAAGATGGTCGTCTAGCACTTGGAGATTGCACAAAGTTTTACCAGTGTTCTTCTGGAGAGTTCTATAACCTATATGATGCGTCAATTGATATTCAATGTACTCCAGTTGTGCTAAATATTGTTGAATTAAAAGAGTGCTAAAAATTAATCAAGTGCTAATTATCTAGATATTAAATAAATTGTGAAATGACCAATGTAGTGACTTCTAGATAGCGTATTCGCTTTATTTCTATGATCTCATAGGTCCAGTGGTCCCTATA
Source organism: Suzukiozyma fluviatilis (assembly GCA_030560825.1). NCBI lineage: Eukaryota > Fungi > Ascomycota > Pichiomycetes > Serinales > Debaryomycetaceae > Suzukiozyma > Suzukiozyma fluviatilis. The sequence continues at coordinate 113,039 of JAKTVZ010000020.1, read as the reverse complement.
AATCTTTATATACCCAATGTAGCTTTCAATGGCTGCAAAATTTTGCAACCATTAATATACAGTAATGAAATCAGAAACAATTTAAATTTGTTTAAACACTGTTCTTTTCTTCATCACATATCGCCGTTATAAGACATATATCTCCTATTTCTAGCGATTATTCTTAATTGGGAATCAAACAGCAAGGTTTACCTGTTTCCATTAAAATAGTCTCGATTTGTTGCATATTAATAGCATTGTTACTCTATTTCGAAGGTAATTTGTTAACTTATGGTAAGTTATAATTCAATACCTTTGTTAGAGGTGGTAACTATACCTTCTCAATCCAAAACATTTACTATAGCCAATGATAGCTTTTCATTAAACAATCAAACTTGTCATCTTCTCTTTCGGGACAGATTGGGGGTACAAAGATTCTTTACCGACTTGGACTGGACTGATTGTATGCTCATTGAGTGCTTTGAACCTTTCCCTGTAGTGCTAGATAAATTATCTAATCTAAAATCTGAAAATGTATTAAATACCTTGATAGTAAGCAATTTATCACTATTGTATTGGGATATGAAAACGCTTACCAAAGACAACTTTAAGCAGTTTGGGATGAAATCGTACATTACTCCATTTGAGTGGTACCAAAGACTCAATGACACTATCGATGCAATTAAAAAGTTGTACAAATGTAATGTTCTTGTCGTTTCTTACGACAATCATTTTGATCGTGGCTACAATTTTCGAAATTTTGAAACGGAGATTTATTCTTCCTTGTCGTCGCATTCGTACTTACCGTCGTCGTACTTGTTGAGGTTTGACAAGTTGGTTCATTTTGATAATTTGAGTTTGAGGGTGTTTAGCAAGGAGAATAAGCGATGGAATAATATGGAGCCTGAGAGTTTAGGTTCAGTAGAAGCATAGGTTTACAAGGTATAGAGAGATTAGAGAGATTAGAGGGTTTAGAGAGTTTACAGAGATTAGAGAATTAGAGAGTTTAGAGGGTTTATAGAGATTACACAGACATTACTTACACAGAGCAGACATATATCCTAAACTGGGTCAATTATTGCCTAAAAGACCACTAACAGGCTGAATTAGAGCCTGAATGAAGCAGAACCTCAGCTGCACCCCAGCATAGCACAATTACAGCTATTACAACACAACTGAGCACAATAGACATCCAGATCATACTCACTACACATAATCACTACTGATACACTACTCCACTACACCACTACACCTGGTCTCTAACATGAGTGTATATTTACTATGAATGACAAATGATCGGCTCTACATAACAGTCAAGTCGCCGAATTTTTCTTTGTAACCTGGAACTTCCCATTTACCGTTCTTAACCATGTAAGTAACCTTATCATCCAAGTCTGGTCTGGCAGCAGCAACGTCATCAACAGTCAATTGGTCAAATGGTCTGGCGTTTTCAATGTCCTTCAAGGTGGCTTGCAATTGTTTGATTTCTTCCAATACGGATTTTTCAGTCAATTTGGCGTTTTCAATGGCCTTTTCTTCAAAGATTTCAATGTTCTTCAAGTTCTTGGAAACATCGTAAGCAACTGGCTTGAAAGCAGCAACTTTGGCTTGGATTTCGTCCACGACTTTGCTGTTCTTTAAAACAGATTTGTAGTGGTCAAAGTCAACTTCAGTGGCTTGTTGGGATAAGGCAAGTTGTTGTTTCTTAGCTTCATCGAATCTCTTTTTGAATGCGGTTAAAGATGAGGCAGTGGTACCTGTCAACCCCAAGGAGGAGATGATCTTGGTCCAATCAACCTTGGTGGCAGCAGTTTTGGCGACAGAAGACATGATAGTTGATCAATTAACTAAGAGGACAATATAATTTTAGTTATCCGGCCACCGACTCGCACAACCAATCAAATGGAAACTCGCGAAAACTATTTTTTGGTGGGGGCACGTCCACGATATAATTGCGCCGGCACATAATCCGGGAAAGTGTTATCACGTGATATAATATCACGTGATAGATCTCTCGCTATACACACAACTTCTGGGTTGTAAGCGAAATCACTTTGCCTAGTAGACTTGCAATACCACCCTTTCATCACTACATCATGGCGCCGCAGATGAAGGGATTGACGTCGTTTATCGTCGACTTGCGTAATTCCCACGACTCGCACGAAGAAAACCAGCGCATTAATCTCGAGATCAACAATATCCAGACAAAGTTCAACAACAACGTTAATGGATACCAACGGAAGAAGTATATTTGCAAGTTATTGTACATTTATCTATTGGGACACACCGAATTGGTCGACTTCTGTTTGAAGCAATGCAAACAGTTGCTCAATTCCAGCGACTTTTCCGAAAAACAGTTGGGTTATCTCTCGATATCCATTTTGGTCAATCACAAATCGGGCCAATCTTTGGCCGATTACTTTGAAGACTTGTTGGACATGATGTACACGCCATTAGTGGCAGACCTTCAAGCTACGAACGAAAAATTCAACTGTTTAGCCATCCAATTCATCGCGAACCAATTCAATACTTTTGACTACAAGGCTACAAACAGCGAACCAAATGCCAATTGGACACAAATCATCGATATGGTGTACTCAAACTGCACATCTCCCATCACGTCGTCTGTCATCAAAAGAAAGGCGGTGCTTGCGTTGTTTTCGTTGTTAAAGTTGTTCCCCAATGTAGTAGTATCAAACGGGAGCTGGATCCCGCGTTTGCTCTCTTTGATGGATAACGAAGACTTTGGCGTGATTATGGCATCGCTTCCGCTCGTGGAGTACGTGGTGACGTTGCAACCCAAGTTTGCCAAGTCGATTATGCCGTCTGTGTGCTCAAGATTACATGCGTTGATTATCGACAACAACTGTCCGGAATCGTACTATTACTACGGCTGTCCCGCTCCCTGGCTTAGTATCAAGTTGCTCCAGATGATTGAGACGTTTTACGTGTCGTCTATCATCAGTATAAGCGATTTCAACGAGTCCAATTTGACGCAATTGCGCCATATCGTCACCAAATCGATCCATAATGCTTCCCAACCTATCCGGAGTTTACAGTCGAGAAATTGTAATTCTGCCATATTATTTCAAGCGGTATCGCTCGTGATATTCTTGGACGCATCTCCAGAAGCTATAGAAGGTGCCAAAAATGCCTTGATTCTCTTACTTGATTCCAACGAAACTAACACAAAATACTTAGCATTGGACGCGTTGATCAAATTAACCTCAAGACTGGAATATTTGGAGTCGAAACTCGACAATAATTTACCACAAATTTTCCACCTCTTGAACGACAAAGATATATCTGTGCGCAAGAAATCTTTGGACTTAATTTGCACCGTTTGCAGTCCTCATTCATACAATAAAATCATTAACGAGTTGTTGAATTATTTCCCCGTATGTGATTTCTCCATTAAGCCAGATTTAGCCATTAAAATAGCCATCATGACAGAAAACTTTGCCACCGATTCCACTTGGTATGTCACTACCATGTTGAAATTACTTTCAATTGGTGGAGGCGTCAATTCGAACGGAATTGCCTACATCAGTAACGAAGTTTGGGAGAGAATTGTGCAAATCATCATTAATAACGATGATTTACAACAAAAATCTTGTAAGTTAATTATGAACTTATTGAGTAAACCAATCAACCAGAACGCATACCAAACTCCAGAGAGTTTAATTAAAGTCGCAGCTGTCATTCTTGGTGAATTCGGCAGTCAAATAAACGGTATTCCAGGATATACAGTTTCGAAACAATTTCAACTACTTTATGAAAATTACATAAAAGTATCTTTAATAACCAGGGCGATGATTTTATCAACCTTTTTAAAATTTTTAGTGAAGTTTCCTGAAGAAGACTTTGTCCCTGAAATTGTTGATTTATTTGAAGCAGAAACTCGGTCAATCGATTTGGAAATTCAAACAAGAGCATACGAATATTTACGATTAAGCACAATGAAAACCGACTTAGCAAAAGAAGTCATCAAGCCTTTACCATTCTATTCCCAAAAGGAAAGTCCATTAATGACGAGACTTGGCTTGAAGAAAAATCTATTGGCGAGAAATAGATCAAGCTCTATGGTTCTCAGTAAGTATATTCACAATGATCAAGCTGATGACTCAGTTGCTAATGATGACCTGACTGATGAAAACCCTTTCGAAAGCAAACAAGAGGATTCAATTACATTATCATCTAATTGGTATCCTGGCTTTCACAGAATGCTCCATTATGATGCCGGTATTTTCTATGAGAATCAACTTATCAAGATCACCTATAGGTTCTTGAAAGATGGCTTCAATTTAAAGTTGAAATTAACCATTATAAACAATTCCTTGAAATCAGCAGGAACAAGTATTACTGGATTCAATATTTTGGACTTGAAAAGTGGCACCCAAAATGAAAATCCATCCTATATAATTAAAACAATTGAATCCCCAGCGGCATCATTTACCGATAAAACTACAATGGATATTGACATTAAAATAAGAAAGATTATTGAAATCAATGAGAATCCCGTTTTATCGTTTACGTTTACTTGTGGAGGTTCATTCAATCAGCTTAATTTGAAGATCCCCGTCAATTTACTAAAAACTTTAAAATCTACAACATCACCTTCAATTGACGAATTTAATAGGCGGTGGGCACAAATCGGCGAACAACTAGGAGTAGAGAAAGGAGAATATTCAGCACAAGTGAATTCCACCCATAGATATAATTCTTCCAATATTGCAAGATTGTTAACTAGACTAGGGTTTGCTATTTCCCATTCTACCCAAGATGATTCAACGGATATTTTGGTATTAGGAGCAGGTATTTTACACACGCAAAATTCAAATTATGGGGTATTGGCATCGGTTAAATCAATAGATGAAATAGGTAAACAATTCGAGGTGAATGTCAGGTGTACTGGTGGTGGGGTAGCAGAAATTATTGCTCTCGAAATAAAAGAAATCCTCGAAAGCAGTATCTAAATAATTTAACGATTTAGGGAATAAAATATTTACTGCGTTGGAATATTACCATGGAGAGCTGGACCAATGTACAAGGGTTTACGACGAGCATAAAGAAATCTCAAGTGCTGAAACACTTAACAGGAAAGAGTTTACATAATACTACAAATACAGTATAACGAATGCATGAAATCCAATTCATAGAATAGACATAACCCACGATGACGAACAAATAGGAAATATAAAAGCAATTTCATACATCTTTGACATCAGTAAATTCACGAATAGTGGAGCACTGGATTTACAGTAATTAATTACCACAAAAACGCAAGGGATACCTGACAACAATGGCAGTAGTTGCTATGTCGAGTTTGAAGATCGAACTTTCCTTACATACATCGTAAACCTTTTTCCTAAATCAGTTAATCCTGCAGATAACTCAATCTCATTTGTTAGCCTAATTAGGAATAGTTAGTTTTTCTGGCTCGATTTGGCAATGAAGCTGCAATAGGTTACTATAGGTTTATAAAGAAGAGAATTACCAGCAAAATGGACAAACCTTTTTCTTTAACTTCAGCATAATTGGAAATGTTAAATCAAATTGCAACTGTGCTTTTGTTAGCCATCTTGCAAATGGTCGCTGCGGCTCCTGCACCTGTCGCAGTAACTGTCTATCAAACTCAATATGTTGCAGCTACAGCTACAGCAGTAGCAGGAACTTCTCCGGCAGCAGCAGTGGCTCCAGTGGCAACTACTCCAGCAGTGGCTCCAGTAGCAGCTACGACACCAGTTGTAGCGGCCCCAGCAGTAGCAGCCACCACTGCCGCAGCTGCTGCAGCTCCAGCAGCATCTACTGCATCTAAACCTTTCAGCTTCAATTTAAGCAGTCTTACTAGTTTCCTTGACAGTTCTTTTGTATCGTCATTTTTGAGCTTTTTTGACATTGGATCTGCCAAAACATCGACTACTGCTTCTTCCTTACCAGTTACTTCAACTTCCTTACCAGTTGCTTCAACTTTGGCACCACTTGTATTGCCTTCTGCAGCAAAATCTTCCGTAACTAGTGCAAACACTTACATCCCAACCACATTATCAACAGCAACCTTGTCAAATCCTGCTGTGTCAAATTCTGCTGGAAGTTCTATACCTAGTGGTAGTCTTTATTCCCAAATGGCTCTTGATTCAAGAGTCGATGTACCATGGGCAGTTCAAATGGTAGACGGACATAATACCGACAGAGCGCAACATCAAGCTCCACCATTATCTTGGTCGAATGCGGCATATCAATATGCACAACAAGTAGCTGATAATTACGATTGTTCCGGTGTGTTGACTCACACTGGTGGACCATTTGGAGAAAACCTTGCTGCTGGATATCAAGGTCTTGACGCCCTTCAAGCATGGTACGTTGAAGGTGTTAATTTCCCATATGGAACTGAAAATGAATACAACCATTTCACCCAAGTTGTGTGGAAATCGTCTACTTCAGTAGGGTGCGCATGGAAGGACTGTTCTGCAGAAAACTGGGGTAGATACATTGTGTGCGAGTACGACCCTCCAGGTAACGTTATTGGTTACGAAGCAGCAAATGTGTTGCCTCCAGTAAGCTCATCCTAAAAACGTAGATCGTCATATATATATATCCTTTAGTTCTTGTGGAAATAACTTTATAGTGGTTTATTTCAATAAAATGTATTTGGTAACATAAATGTAGTATCCATTTATCCGAGTGCGATGAGCATCGCGGTCGCGAGACACAAAAGCGTATGCGAGAAATGAATACAACGACCAAGCTTTTGATTCTAGGTTTAGGTTGTGGGTAGGTACTGGAAGTACCCGGTGACATGATTCCAAAATATATATATGAGAATGGACTAAGAAAAGTCAAGCCTTTTTTCCATGAGAGCAAGATTCACCCAAAACTTCGATGGGTTGGAAGAACTTTATGCGATGTTATGGAGAACGAATTCAATGAAACTCCAGCCATTATCCAACACGAAATTAAAAACAACTTGATCTATGTATGGACGAACCACGGTAAACGTAAGAACTTGCAAGAGCAACTTCTAGGTTGGGAGATATTGAAGGACAGGCCAATAGATGCATTCGACGTTATACATATACAGAGACACCGTCATGAACCTAGTGTTCCAGACGTGTCCCGAGAAACTAGTAGTAGGGATGTAACTATCACACCGTATCCTAGTCAATCAAAAACTAGCATGGAAATAATCTTCGAGGATTCTGCTTTGCTTGTAATATCAAAACCTTCAGGCATCCCAACTCATCCAACTGGTAATTACTTTTATAATTCAGTCACAGAGATACTTAAATACGAGCTCGACTTACAAAACGTTTGGCCATGTCATAGGCTAGACAAGGTTACATCTGGGATACTTATCTTGGCCAAAAACAAGGAAACTTGCAATATTTATCAGACTATCCTATCAAATGATAAAATATCAACTAACAAATTGTATTACGCCAGAGTCCAGGGCAGATTTCCTGATAAAGAGGTTATGGTAAATTGTCCGATATTCTCAGTAAACTCTTGTGGAGGGTTTCTTAATCCGTCCAATAGTAATGAAATCCCCGCCAACTCGACGACAATTTTTAAATTGTTCAAATACAATGAAACTTTAGACCAATCTATTCTTGTTTGTCAGCCTCTTACAGGCAAAATGCATCAAATTCGTATTCATTTGCGGAATATGGGATATCCAATTATAAATGATTTTAAATATAATCCTATTGCAAAAGATGCCACTAATTATGAAATCATGAAACTAACTAATGACCTTGAAATAAACTTGTACCAAAGACTCTTTAGCAAGTATCCCCATTTTAACACATTTCTACCTGTTGATACAACCGTGGCAACCACAAACCAGTGTGTTGATGTTGCTGGAATAACAGAATGGAATACAGATCCTATCATATTAGAAATGGCCCAGTCCATACGACTGAAGCGAGTAGCGTGGTTTGAAAACCTTAGGAGCTCATTCGATACTACATGTGAAGTGTGCCATCGTGATTTGCTAGACACCAATAAAGATATGTCCGATCTGGGCATTATGTTGCATTCGTTTAAATATGAGTATTCTGGGTCAACTACGTTTGACTTTGAAGACAGTCCACCAGAGTGGTGTAATATATAGGGTCAAAGTAAGATTTTTCTATCGCCAATAAACGGAAACTTTGGTGCATAATTCAATTTCAGTACTTCACCTATTGAGTTGTGGTATTGGACTCCTTGTAGAAGAGAATTAAGCTTGATTTTCTTATTTGCCTGTTTAGTCTCTTTTAAAAGAGAATCTCTGTATGATTTGCTGGTAAGAACAGTACGAATAGCCCTTTCGATAGCATTTCTAGCCACAAGAATGTCCTCGTCCGATTCTGGAACTAGGGTAAACTGAAATTGGAAAATTCCTTCTACTAAATCTATTTGATGTGCAGAAGTTACTAATTTGTGCAACGATTCAAATAAAATCTTTTTGATTAATCTACGATATCTGGTACGACCAAATGATGTCTCTAAGGGAAACATTCTCTTTTGCAACCATGGGTCTTTTCTGTAAGCTCCATTATAAGATGTCAAGGCAGCATCTAGTTTCTTATCATTCAATCTGAAACCACTCTTATTAGTGAAACTATACGCTATATTTGACTTCCGAAAGAGACTCAAATGGTGCTGTTTGGGAAAAAACTTCAAAAGGAAGAACTTGTTAAATATTAGTTTTGGCATGGCTCTATAGTCTTTTGATCGTATTTGTCGAGAGATAAATGAGTCTAGGCCCCTAATATCTGTAGCCAATTTGGGCAATGTAGATCGTTTACTTGAATTAGGTGTCCAATTGTGATAGTTTTGCTTTATAAACTGTGATGAACTGGTATATTTACAATGATAAGATTCGAAAGTACTATCTGGGGTAGTAGTATTTACAAGTATTGGCTCTGATGGCGTGTAATTTATAACGCTTTTAACTGCTGCATCGGCAAATCGATTTGTGGACGAAAAGCACCTTCGTAGGCTGTTCATTGGAATAAGATCAGGGTTTTCTTCACCTAGCTATTAGGTAGGTAAACCTATTTACAGTTGCTATGGTAGTGTGGGTATGTGTAAGATTTTAGTGGTTTAAATCGGTTCTCCTAAACTGTTTAGCTCAGAAGTGTATAACGTGAAAACACTGTATTTAAATGTGTATATTTATCAAAGTATTGATAAAGAACTTTAAACTTTAGATCTTCTTTTTGCAGTAACTAAGAGATGCGAAATAAAGTGCACAGAAAATAAATTTTGCAGCAAAGAACAAAAGAGTATTGAGGGACAATTTCCAAGGCATTTCAGTTTTTGTGGGTAAAATGACACCGGTCGCTACTGTGGTAGAATATTGCTAGCAATTGGCGTCTGATTGCTATTTCTTGAATTTTTGATGCCTTTTGAACGTGTATTTCGGTGAGACTATGTAGACTAACTATGTAGACCAAGACTAACCTGCGCTCATATATACTACAATGCAATGAATGCAATGAATGCAACGACTCTAATATACATGACGATGTAGAAAGGGTTTCCATAGACTTGTTGAGCATACTTTGACTGGGTATTTGTATGGAAGTATGGAAAGTTCTAATCGAGAGGCGGTTTCCATAGACTCACAGTGTTATCAGCCGTGGCGAGTAAAAGTAATTTCGGGTCGAATGCAACAATTCTAGGCAAGTTTGGAGATTGTTTCAATACCTTATAGGGACGAATATACGTTGGATTATCATCTGGTTCCACAATATGCTTGTTTCCATCGGTAGTCTTTATGGAATTGACATCAAAAATATGCAACGTATTATCAGGACAGCCTACTATTATGAATTTCCCACAGGGAGTGAAAGTTCCTGAGCCTGAGGTTGGATATTTCGCATTCAACCATCCTCCATTCGTTTTACACTCAGATTTCAATACCGTCAATAACTGGCCCAGAAACGAATCAAACAAATAATGCTCGGATGAATTGGTTACGATAAGTAACAATTTACCATTGTTGGAAAATTCTAGTCTTGTCCATTGCTGATCGGCTACTTGTGGTGGATTAAGAGTTAAGAAAGGTCCCTTGTCGAAATTATTCATATCATACAATTCTACAATATCACGGTATTTGTTGGCAACTGCAAATATAATGCCTTGGGGATCAAATGCTAGCAATGCTGTCAGTCCTATATCGATACTGCCTACTGGAGTAGGTATTTGTAAATCCCATAACTTTACAGTACCATCCATACTCGAAGTCAAAAAGTTATCATGACATGGATTCACTTCAATTGATGTTACTTGCGCTTTATGACCTTTGAAATATCGTATGTATTGATTGTTTGCCAATGATAAGTACCGTACAGCGTGATCAATATCATCCACTTCGCTCGGAGTAGATGCATATAAGCAGTTTAAATCTTTGTGAGTGAACCTGGCTAAATGCGCACCATATTTTTGCGACTGAACATCTTTATGGTGTACACCTTTGTGAACATCATATAGTTGTATAGATTTATCAATACCTGAACTAATAAGATACTGTCCACTATCATCGAAATCAAGAGATGTGATGGTAGCTTGTTGGTGATAGCTGAAATTCTTGTGCGGTTCAAATGCGCCTAAAACCGCATCAGTAAGCGTCACCGTACTACCTTTCGACATGTCACTGATAATTACTTTGGTGATCTATCCAACTTCATCTATTCATATTTACTTTATCTTCATATCCTGCATATAACACAAATTTCCATCAACCGTTTTTAAGGTTGTTGCATTGCGGGAGTATTTGCTGCCATTGAAGTGAGTAGTCATACGGAGCCAGACATAAGCGAAAGCGAGCGAAAGGGAGTGAACCATTACCCTCGAGCACTCTCCGCCTCGTCCGTGGCTGAAAAATGTACATGGTAGCGCCGCAAATACCACCTCCAACTCTGATGGCCAGTGAATTTTTGGAGATGAGTTTGGTTAGAAAGCGCTAGCAGTAGCCATTCCTAGAGTAGATCCATTGACACGCAAAAACCACCGCGTTACACCACCACCTTGTCCCCCCAACTCACCTCCCTTGCAAATAGGAGAGTGGTAGCGCCACCCTGCGGTGCTCCGCCTGTATACAACCGCCACACACTATCACACTGCCAGTATCATGTTGGACAATAAACCTACAATCACTTCTTTCCACCGCCATTGATATATATTTGTGCAATTGATTTGTAGAAGCGATTTGAATTGCAAGTATGACCGAGGCGAAGCTTCCTTTTAAAGTGAAGGCTATATATGAATACAAGTCGGACTTTGAAGATGATTTACCATTTACTGTAGATCAAGTTATTACCGTCACCGAAATCGAAGATGAAGAGTGGTATTCTGGTACTTATGATGGAAAATCGGGTATGTTCCCCAAGAACTTTGTGGAGATTTTACCACCGGATGCTCCGTCCATTCCTGTTCCAGCACGGCCGATTTCGAAGAAAAAGGACGAAGAAGAACCAGGCAAACATGGGACTCGTTCTGTTGAAAATGATGCTGAATCGGGTCATTTGAACGAGCCAAAGCCTGTGGAAAAAGATGACACAAAAACCTCAGCAATTGGTGCTTCTAAGCCGGCTGGTGGTGATGTTAAACTGTCTCCAGGCAAGGTTCCTGTTCCGGTGTTTCCAACTTCCAAGGTTAATGACCCTTACACCATCAAGAAACAGTTCATTGGGAGCGAGAAGTCTTCCTACGTTCCTAAGATCACTCCTCGTGAAGATCGAACCGTTCGTCACATTTATGAGGACAATAGTAATAACACGGAAATTGTTAAAGGGACCGATGTAACGCACCACGAAGAGGAGGAGGGCCCCAAAGTGAGCTTAAAGGAGAGAATTGCGCTTTTACAGAAGAGACAACAGGAAGAAGCCGAAAGAGAAGCCGCAGCATTGAAAAAGCAGGAGGAACGGAAGAAGAGACAAGCGGAAGAGAAGCAAAAAGCCAAGGAAAGAAGAGCCGAGGTGAGTTCGATCAGATCAGACGATTTCGAAGATGCGTCCGAAGTTGTACATAGTCATGTTGATACCAACCATACTGGCGAATCTGCCAGATCGCATCAGTCTATAGAACAGCATAGTACTGGCCATTCAATTTCTATCCCCCATTCTGTTCCTGAACACGAAGAGCCTTACGAAGAAGCTGCGGACGAGGAAGATGAGGCGGAAGAAGAAGAAGATGAGGTCGAAGAAGACGAAGATGACGAACCGGAGTCAGACGACGAAGAATTGAAGAGAAGAAAATTGGTCGAACGGATGGCGAAAATATCTGGTGGTAGAAACATGTTTGGTATGATGGGTATGCCTTCACCTTTCGGTGCACCAGCTACCGAAAAGCCAAAGAAAATAAGCAAGCGGAAAACTTCCGAATCCCTTGATACAAATCAAGTTCCTGGTCTGCAAGAACAGACACCAATCAACTCTCCCACGAGCCCCCGGGCTAAGCATTCTCATTCTGGTTCTGTTAACTTAGACGATGGACAGGATATTCATAAAAGGGAATCAATAGCCAGTAGAGAATCGCATGGCTATAATGAAGACGATACACAGGAAAGCGATCCTGCTGCACTCACCCATTCAAGTCCTGGTGTTCATCTTACTTTGCCAAATCTGGAAACAGGATACGAAGCAGACGAAGATTCATCAGATATGGCAAGAACGATTACAGCTGTACCTCCAAGAGTGGACGATTCGCATTCTGTTCCAGAGTTTGAGCCAACTCCATCAACTCCTTCAGCTCCTTCAGCTCCACCAGTACCATCTGCTGTACCTGTTCAAAGTACACCACCCGCTCCATCTGCATTTTCAGCCCCATCAGTACCTCCAATTCCACAAGTGCCTGGAGCACCACCACATTTACCCCCAGCACCACCTATCCGGCAAGCTGCTCCAGTTCCTTCTGCTCCAGTTCCATCAGCACCACCAGTGCCACAAGTGCCAGTAGAGAGCCCCATTGAAACAAGAGGAATTGAACTTCCAAATGTACCACCACCGCATGCCTCTAGTCACTTAGAGAACTTTGATAAGTTACCACCTCCACCTCCACCTCCAGTAGAAGCAGATACTAGAAGACTGGTGGCACATGATGAAGACGTAGCCCAAAAACCCAAGTTACCACCACCTCCACCACCACCAACTACTGCTGGTCCCGCAGTCCCCAACGCCGAGTTTTCCGGTTCGTCAGACGAATCGACAGATAATGAATTTGCATTTGTACCATCACAGGCATCAAGGGCAAAAACTGAAGTTTTTCAGCCACCAGTACCAACAGCAGCCCCACCAAATCTTGAAAGAGCAAGAACTGACATTTCTGATAGTCGTATTTTAGAAACCTCTACAGGAGCATCTTACGGTTCCACTCTAACACAATCTCACGAAAGATCGATTGACTCTGGTTTATCTAGAGCTAGGTCAATCAGATCTACCGAGAAGACGCAAGCCGAATTGTCGTTAGAGGCATTAGAGTTTGAAATAGGAAATATTTCAGGATCGTCTAATTGGTGGTTGAAAGGTGAATTACCAGAAGTTTTGGCGGAAAGATTGGGCCATGACTTGATTTATGAGGTCGATACCAATGTTATTAAGAAGCGGGGAGGAAGAGTTATTAATTATAGAGATTATTACGTGACATTTTATGATTTATCTCAAATAGTGTTTGAATTAGAGTATGAAACCGAAGATCCAAGAGCAACTATTAAGTTTGTCAATTATTTCACCAAACCAATTCCAATAATACGTAAGGATCTTTTGGATAGATATCATCGAGAATTCAGTCATTTGATTCTCAACAGTGCAGGAAGCTTATTGGGACGTCAAATAAACGATGATATTGTTCTGGTAGTGTTGCATCAATTAACTCTGCATGAAAATGGACCAGGAAGTAAAATGATTGGACCAATCGGTGATAAATCGTACGGGGTGACAATTTATAAGAATTTCAATAACGCCAATATATCCAAGATTGATGATGTTAAACCAGGTGATATATTGTGGATCAAACAAGGAAAGTTTGTAAGTCATAAGAATTTGATTGGCTCAAAAAAGATCGTTGGTAAAGAGAACGATGCTAACGATAATAAGGCGTTTTGTGCTATTATTTATGAATATGATAATAAGAAGGAGAAATTCAAAGTACTTGAACTGGACTCTACTGGACACGTTATTAAAGAAAGTTATAAAATAGGAGATTTCAAATCCGGTAAAATAAGAGTTTTCCGAACTGTCGGTAGAGATTATATTCAGTGGGACTAGTCAAGAATGATTTTTATATGTTTTTTTTTGTTTAATTTATGAGATATGTTTATCAACATGCGTAGTTTACGGATCAACCTTGTAAATTGAATTGTTTAGTTCACATTTTGTTACAAATTTTCGCAGTCAAAATTAAATTATCTATTAAAATCTATATATCCTATTTTGTTAGTAATATCATTTTCACAATTATTTCCAAGACCAGAATAAGAAATTCAATCCATCCCTATATACCAATTTTTTATCTTTCAAAGAAAAAAACTAAAATATTATATATAAAAAAAAAGAATTAAAGTTTAATTTTCGTTATAATAAATAAGGGACAAGATTACTAGAAATCAACAAGAATAATACTGTAAATGGATTTCAAAATTTTAATAATTAATGAATTTGGGACAAAAATGCGACTTCTAAGAGGATCAAAATATAGTTCTCAACGAAAACATAGGAATATAATGATTATACTAATGATTTAACATTTCTTCGCATATTATGAGGTCGGGATTGGCGAGGACCAAAATCCTTGTTATAATTGTGGATAAGTTCTTTTACAACTTGCAAAATACCAGGGATTTAGCATCAACCGGAAGAATTGAATACAATGAGCATAACAACATAATTAGCACATAAACTTCATAGGCACATTAGCGCATAAAAGACATTAGAATCGAAAAATTCATAAACTATGATAACAACATAAACAAATAATTTATCGGATAAGGAAATGAGGCTGAGTAGTAAAATAACTTTTATGGCATTTAAAACAATTTATAATCTACCTTAATTAACGTTCAAACACGAATTCAAAGCATGATACTTAAATACAATAATCGCATGACAATACTTGAATCATGGATGACTTATGCTAGAAAACAGCGCAACAACACAAAAGACCTACTTTAGACTGAATTTCTCTTAACACATACTCTGGTCTTCAAAATAATTATGAAAATGATAAAAACCACAAATAGTTTATAATTCTCAATCACAAAAAAAAAGTGCCACTCGCCTGCAATATATACAGATAAATGCTATACTGCATATAGTCCAAGTTTCCATGACCAGGGAGTTTTAGGAGTGGAGAATAACGTATGGAAGTCACCACAGAATAAAGATGCATATAGTCACTAATATTATATGCAGGCATTCAAGATTCTTTTCGGCTGCAAACACAAGGTAGACTCGTAGGAAGCGAATGAAGAAGAAAGTGTAGGAAAAGTTGTTTTCATGTTCTGAACGGCTATTTGTTTTAGCTGAATACATATTAATTGATTGAGTCCTATTCTACGTCTGTTGGGTCTTTTTAGTGAAATATGTTCTAACTGGAGAGCTTATACTGAGGTAAGGTAAGAGTATAGATAACAAGCCTATCAAACAGGTTGTAGCTTATATAAACCATAAAGAAAGGCCAATTCTACGCTTAATCGCTGCTATATCTATTGCAATTTACATTAATTTAATAGTTAATACCTGTGAATTAGAGGTAGGGAGATATTTTGCAGCCAGTGCTAATGGCTACATTTTGGCGACAGCACCACAATAGATAGGCGTTTGCCTATTTATTGGACCGAAATCTGCGTTTTGCCTCTAAATTACCCTCATAATTAGCCCCATTCATAATACCAACAAGGCAGGATTACTTTTGTAGTTCTTGATTAGGACATCAATCCCATTTAGGACTTCTCGGTGTTCTTCCTGTATTTGTCCCAGTATGGAAGTTGTTATTCTCTTCGGTATTTCCAATATTTCCACCAATTTTCCACTGAACCATCTCTCACTCACGCTACGACCAACCTAGACGGCACAAAAGGGGGAATTTCAGTGGTACTACCACTGTTGCTGTGCTGAAATGAGTTCATACAGGAGCAAACACACAAGACCCATATTTCCACGATAAAGACCAATCCCAAACTACTCCTTCGACAGCTACCATCTCCATATCGCACCCTACCATCGCCCTAGCACCCACCACCCAACCCTACCATTCATATACCAAAATATCCAAAATCAAGTAACGCGGCGCTACCATTCAGCCGTGGAAGCTATTAAGCGCGATTGTATCAATACAACAGGTGGTTGAAAATTAAACACATTTCATATTCTGACACCAGTTTTGGGAATTGATCTTCTACCATACACGAACGTCTTTGCTATATCGAATTGAAGTTTAGTTTGAATAATGGTGTCAATTCAATCATTGCAAGCTGATTACGTGTTAACAGTGCAATATGTGTCAAATGAAACACCAGGCAAAGAGAATTTTGCCAAGCTAGTCAATGCTTTACACGATGGTGGGTTTGTCACCGAAGTCAGAGCCGGATCTGACGCGAGTCACTTGTTGCTTTTCATCAAAATGAAAGCGTATGAGTTTGCTGAACGAGCAGAGATAGACATGGTCAAGAACTACGAATTCGGGGTTACCAGTTCTGTAATTGATCACAGCGCAAGATTGCGTATTGTTCATGATTACTTGAGCACTTCCGCTGAACTTGGTGGCTTGGGGATCACTCCAGGCGAAGGAGACTGGAAATTTGTCACTTCCATCATGCCAGTAACCGGTTCCTTTGATGATATCAAGTTGTTTGATGATATCAAACGCGAGTTGGGGTCGATTTACCCACAAAACTCGTCAATTAATGGGGCAATTGTTAACACTTTTGGTCCACAAATTGGCCTTTATTTTGAGTTCTTCAAGTATTACATTGTTTGGTTGGCTGTGTCTTCGGTTTTTGCCACAATCACCTACTATGTACATCACCATCGGATCTTTTCCTTGAGTTATACCATTGTAAACATCATTTGGGGGTTGCTTTTCATTTCTTTCTGGAACAAACGTCAGAACTTCGTGGTTAACTCCTGGGGTGTACAAAATTGTCATTTGGTAGACCAACATTACTCCGAATTGGCTACCATTAACAAGAAATTCGAATCAAAATCCTCGTACCAGCATAGTGTAGGCAAGAATATCGAGTTGTCGAGGTTTCTTAAACAATTGGCCTTTGTACCAATTGCGTTAGCGTTCACAGCTGTTTTAGTTACCTATCAATTGCTCTGTTTCGTCATCGAAATCTTATTGACAGAGATCTATAATGGTCCTCTCAAGTCTTTATTGTCCTTGATCCCTATTGTTATGATGGTGGTGTTTGTTCCTATTTTATCCATTGTCTACAATTTTGTTTCCACTAGAGCCATTGCTTGGGAAAACCATGACAATGCTTACACGAGAAATAATTCGATTGTTATTAAGCAGTTCGTATTGGATTTCTTGACCAGTTATATTCCCCTTTTGATCACCTCATTCATTTACTTGCCATTTGCTCACTTAATCCAACCCCAGATTCCTGTGATCAAATCCATAATTGATGAAAACGTTAACCAAAATGCGTTTTATTACAAATATATGGTGCAATTAACTAGATCTGAGGATTTCAAAATTAACGAGAAAAGATTGTCAGGTCAATTCTTCTTTAGTATTGTGACAAATCAAATTATCCTGTTAGGTGTGAAGTACATTGTTCCAGTAGTTATTGCTTACGTTACCAAGCTCATTCAAGATTACAAGTCCAAGCAATCTCCTGAAACTGAATACGTTCCAGTCGATGATGAAAAAGAAGCTACTTGGTTAGAATCGATTAGAAACGCTGAAAAATTGCCTGTCTATAATGTCGATGCCGACTTTAGAGGTTTGGTTACTCAATACGGGTTCTTAGTTATTTTTGGTGCTGTTTGGCCATTAGCTCCTCTTATTAGTTTGGCATTTAATTTGGTGAACTACAAGTTAGACAGCATGAAGCTAGTTAGCGGTAAGAAGTTCAAACCTCCAATTCCAAACAGAGTCGACTCGATTCATCCTTGGAACTATGCTTTATTCGGATTAACTTGGATTGGTTCCATAGTTGGTCCAATCACCACTATCTTCTATAGACACGGAACCGCACCTCCAAAGACCTTGGGTCAATTTGCCTTGGATAAGGCAAGTGTTCACGTCTCTTCGACTGCCAAACTCTTACTTGTTTTATTTTTCACTGAACATTTGTTCCTTGTATTTTATTCTGTTTTAAACAAGTTGTTAAGTTTGTCTAAATCAGAAGTTGAATGGAAGAATGACTTTGTTGACAATGACATCAAATTAAGACATGATTATTATTCCGGCAAGGTGAAGCCCACTATTAGATCTACTGATACCGAAAATGAGGAAGTTTGGAATAGTGTTACTGTTGAAAACACCTTAGAAAAAGCTGAAAAGTTGTCTATTGCTGCCAATAAAAAGTCTAAGGATACACCAGTTGAAAAAGCTGAATCGGAAAAGGTTTCTACCAACTCTACCGCCTATTCTTCCTCGGCTGAAGTTGGCGCCTCTAAAGTTTCGTCAAGATTTAACAAGACTAATGACACTTTAACTGCTGAAGAAAAGTTACTGGAAGAAAAGGAATTTTTGCAATCGGTAAAAGAAGATGATGATAAAATCATCTTATCAAAGCATGATGGTGAACAGCATTACGCTACTATTGATGATAACAAGCACTTCCAACCACCTTCTAAAGAAGCGGTTAAGAAAGTTTTGGACGATCAAAAAGAGGCCATTGAAGGAAAAATTGCCGATGCTGAAACTTCTGTTGCAGATATCACTGCCCCTATAGACGTATCAACCCCAATTGCTGCAACCAAGGCGAAACTCGTTGATGAAATAGACTCCAAAGAATCCACTCCAGATTCTGAGTTCAGAAAACAGGTTGGTGACTCGGTGGACAGGGCCGCTAAGAAGAAGTCTTCTTTCAAGAAGTTGTTCAAGAAGAGCCAAAGTTAGGATTTGTTAGCTAGAACGGTTTATGATAATGATTGCTTTTATTTATATACAATTAACTAATAGTATGTAGTTGGGCTCACCAGCCCATTTTTATGGAAAGCACCGTGAACTATACTCTGGGTGGTCTGGCACCAAAGATAGAGCTACCGATTCTTACATTGGTGCTACCTTGTTTTATGGCTTGGGTATAGTCACTACTCATACCCATGCTTAGTTCCAAGTTTGTCTTGAATTTTTCATCCACCATATGTTTAATGTCTACCAAACACTTGAAATCTTTATTTTCTTCGCTGGAATTCGATTCAGCAACAGAACCAATGGTCATCAACCCTTTAAGGTTCAATTTGCTACATTCATCTGACTGCAAGAACTCTACAGTATCAAAGAGTTCTTGTAAATCAAATTTAGAATATCCTGACTTTTGCTCTTCTCCAGAAGTATTAACTTGGAGATATATGTTGATATTATTCGATGAGGTGTTAGCGATTGCTGTTTGCAATTTCTTACATTTCTTTAACGAATCTATAGTTTCAATAGCCCAAAGATTATCAATATTCTTTGCAAGGTCTTTAACCTTACCAGATTGCAAACCACCAATAAAGTGCCAACAAATGTCTTTTGGTAACTCTTGAGACTTTGCTATTAATTCTTGAACATAGTTTTCTCCAAAATGACGAACTCCTATATTATAAAGAGCCATAATGTCGCTACTAGGTTTCAATTTGGAAACTGCTACTAATCGTACAGGTGCTACACTGCTCTTTTTGGCAATGGACTGCAAAAGTTCATAGCACTGGTTATAGTTTTGCACCAACTCAGCTGCTCTTTCTGCAGTGGCTTGAGGATAACTAGACATGCTTAATCTACGGTATAGACAGCTACGACCAATGTGCCGAAACATACTTCTCCAGAGTGAAATGGGTTGATTCAGAGTTGAAAATTACTGGTCTTGTGTGCAGGATACTAACATTTATTAGAGCTGGTACTAGTCACGTTAATGGGTTGTTGTAGAGGATAAGAGGTTGTAGATGGTGGTAGAAGATAAGAAGGGTTGGTGGATTATAGATTTGTTCATAATTTGGATTGGACAGGTTGTTAGTAGGAGATGGTTATGGCAATGAGAAGGTGCAAAATTATGGGTGCAAAATAACAACTTTTTGACACGAAACAGAACGACATGACTACAATAAGGTTCTTCTGGCGAAAACATTCAAACCACAGAGGGATTCTTCAGTACGCTTTCTGTCAGTTCTACACCAGATACGTATAGTTTGGGTTTCATATGGTAGCGCCGTATAGATTGACGCGAGTAACGAAGAAATGAGATAAGGAGCAGAAGTATGTTTTGAGGAGAATGGGCGTACTAGTTTCTGTGTTGTTTCAGTCTCGACCAACAAGGCGTTCACCAGGTGCTTTGCGCTAAACCTAATTTCTTATTTAAATGCAGTACGTGTTGATAGCGATGAACCTTCTGTGTGCACGCCGAGATCAATGGTTCAAACCTAACAGTTTGAGTGATGCTCCTGGGTTATGTACAGGCCGGAGTTTTGGTTATCTGCAGTACCTGGGAATTTTTCAACACCTCGATTTGCTCGATGAGGGTAAGGCAGCAACCAGTTGCAAAGGGCTAGAGCAGTTATAGTTTAAGTAATCGAACCAATATGACTGATTCTATCTATAAGGGTGAAGATTTCGAAGATAAAGTCAGAAAACAAGTAGAATTCTACTTTTCTGACTCTAACTTGCAAACTGATAAATTTCTTTGGAAAATTTATGAAGCCAATGATGGTTGGGTTGAATTGAAGACCATTTTGACCTTCAGCAGAATGAGACAGTACCGTCCAGAAGACAGAGTCATTGCTGCTTTAAAGGAGTCTGAAAAATTGGTTTTGTCTGCTAATGAAGATATGATCAGAAGAAAGGACCCATTAAAAGATTTCAACGAAATCAAAAATAATAGAAAGAGAAACACCGTTCATATCGAAGGGTTTGCCAAAGACATCAGCCAGGAACAAATGGAAGCTTGGTTTAACACTGAAATTGTGCCAAAATTACCTAATATTAAAGAGATTGCTTCTGTGCGTAGAGTTAAATCTCGTGCCAAAAGAGAGTTTTTCGGAGTTGTTGATGTTGAGTTCAAATCCAATGAAGATACTCAATTTATTCTTAACGATATCGAAATCTTGTACCCTGCAGGTATTGTGAAGAAAGACGACGAAACCATCGACAAGAAGGACGTCTTGAAGAAGATGTCACTTTTGACCTTCCAAGAAATGAGAGAATCTGGAAAGAGATTCGGGGTCAATGAAGTAACCAAGAGACGTAACAGTTTCAACGATAACCGTGGTAAAAAATTCAAAAAAGGCAAGAAATTCGACAAAAGAGGTGAATCTGCCGTAGAAGAAGAGTCTGAAGCCAACGATTCGCAAGCCAAAGATGCCGCAAAAGAAACTGACTCCACCACCACTGAAAAATCCGAACCAGCTACTGAAAAAGCTACTGAAAAAACCGAACAAGCTACCGAACAAGCTAGCGAGCCTGTTGCCGACAAAAGTGCCGACAAGCCAGAAATTTCAGAAACCCCTGTTGTCGAAGCTTCGACTTAGGGTTGCCCCATAATACTATCATCTATATATCATGTAAATATACATAATTCGTTATAGACTGGCCATGGACTCAAATCACCCACACTACGGCAACCACATGGAGAAGTGTAGTGTACAAAATACCACCGCTACAACTACACTGACCTAACTGCAGTGATCTGGCTGACCGGAACATTGTGCATTATTATTTTCGCCTAAATGTGGTGGTTCCTGGCACGGGCTGGAGAGAACAAACAATGTGTGGAGAGGGGAATGCCAACAGGAACAGCACATCAGCACAACAGCACAACATCCACCGGAGTCCTAACTGGCTATTAGGCTATCAAGCTGTCCACAACCTATATACAAGCATCTACCACCATATCGCTTTATCAACATGTCAGATGGACCTATGGATCTGCCCAGAGGTATTTGCATCGAAGTAATTGCAGCTCATTAGATGTGTAGTGTCTACAGTACGGACTTCAACAATGGAGAATTATGGTGCGAAGCAGCAACCTTATGCGCCCAACAATACATTAGCTGCAGAGCCTAATCTGTCACTAGGTGAGATTAACCTCCGCTACAGTGTCAGTGTAGAGGAATTACATTCAGCGTGTAACCACACGGTTGAAATAGTCACGTAGCGTTTCAAGTAGTCAGGTTGCGCACGGTCTCAAATATTATTTTCCTTGTGTGTAGATGTGGTCATAGTGGGACGGACCATTTAATGTTTTCTGGTCACGATCCAGCGCAATCAAGCCCTACTTTAGTCGTACTTTAGTAATGTTACGGTAATACGCTTCCATTACTTATATTGGCTCATTCCACGCCTGTACCGATTCTTCATTGATGCTATTTTTATTTTCTTTCCACTGCGTGCGTGGTTGGGTCGACCTGTATACAAATTGGATGATAAAAGTACCATGGTTGTAGATATTTTTAATTTTATTCTTTATTCCTTAAAATGAGTGGAAAGAAACACACCAAGAGTCAATCGACCTATGTATGTATACCTACGCCACCAGGGTTCTGCCGGAACTGTTTCAGGTTTTATTTGCCTCCTGGAGCCGCTAGTTGGAGTAATTGAATCTAGTCGTTTCCCCTGACGCTTTTACAGCACTTTGTTTATTTCATCACCACCCTAACTAGTTGGATTATGTCTCCTATGGCAGTTTTTGACATTGTCGTGATATTGTCTGGTTGAGAATTTCGTGTTGATGATATAATGGACGTTTGTGCTTCTGCTGTCTTCAAAAATAAAGTTTTTATTGTAGTTTGTGTTCCTATTATACCCATTGGGACAATTGTAGAACATCTGATTTCATTATTGGTCAGATTTTGTGAAACATCGCAGAGAATCAACTTAAAAGCACAGTTGTTTACTCGTTTGAGACAGATCGAATACACCACAATTACTCGTGCCTGGAGTTCCGTCGCGTTGAAGAGCTGAAAACTTCAACTTTGGCATCGTTATTACGTTACTAACATCTAGGCATTCGATAATACTGCTACTAACGTAGCTGCATCTCAAATGAGAAATGCACTTAATAATCTTGCTGATACAGTATCTGATCCAGCCGTTAAATCTAGATTTGAAAATGAACTGGATTCATTTTTTGCTTTATTCAGAAGATACTTGACCGATAAAGCTTCAGGTACCACCATTGACTGGGATAAAATCAAGTCCCCAACCGGAGATGAAGTAGTCAAATACGACTCGTTACCTGAATCCAACGCCAATAACTTGGACAGATTGGCCGTTTTGAAATTGAACGGTGGTTTAGGTACTTCTATGGGATGTGTTGGACCAAAATCTGTTATTGAAGTCAGAGATGGTAACACCTTTTTGGATTTGTCTGTAAGACAAATTGAACATTTGAATAGAAACTACGATTCTGATGTGCCATTATTATTGATGAACTCGTTCAATACTGATGCTGACACCGAAGCCATTATTAAGAAGTACCAAGGTCACAGAATTAGAGTCAAGACTTTCAATCAATCTAGATTCCCAAGAATTTACAAAGATTCCTTATTACCAGTTCCTCAATCTTTTGATGATGATTTAGATTCTTGGTACCCACCAGGTCATGGTGATTTATTCGAATCATTAATCCAATCCGGGGAATTAGACTCGTTATTAGCTCAAGGTAGAGAAATTTTATTCGTTTCGAATGGTGATAATTTAGGTGCTACTGTTGACACCAAAATTCTTGACCACATGATAGAAACTGGTGCCGAATATATTATGGAATTGACCGATAAAACCAGAGCCGACGTCAAAGGTGGTACTTTAATCAACTATGAAGGTTCAGTTAGATTGTTAGAAATTGCCCAAGTTCCAAAAGAACATGTTGAAGACTTCAAATCAATCAAAAAATTCAAAAACTTCAATACTAATAACTTATGGATCAATTTAAGAGCCATCAAAAGATTGGTTGAAGCTAATGCAATTCAAGCGGAAATTATTCCTAATGAAAAAGTTATCACCAAAGGTAAATCTGATATAACTGTTTTACAATTGGAAACCGCTGCTGGTGCCGCCATTAGACATTTCGAAGGTGCCCATGGTGTCGTTGTACCAAGATCAAGATTCTTACCAGTTAAAACTTGTTCTGACTTATTATTAGTTAAATCTGATTTATTCTACCTTGAACATGGTGCATTAAAATTAGACCCTTCAAGATATGGCTTTGCTAACCCATTGATTAAATTGGGTTCTCACTTCAAAAAAGTATCCAATTTCCAAGCTAGAATACCACACATGCCTAGAATCTTGGAATTGGATCATTTGACAATCACTGGTAATGTTTCTTTAGGTAGAAATGTTACCTTGAAAGGTACTGTTATTATTGTTTGTAATGATGGTTCAAAGATTGATATTCCAAACGGCTCAATCTTGGAAAATGTTGTTGTCACTGGTAACTTGACTATATTGGAACATTGAGGGCTCTAATATGGTGTAGAACTAGAAAATTATGTAAACTTATATTAAAATATAGTTGAATTGTTATGTAAATATCAAGTACAAATTTGTAAAGAATGATTGTATGAATACAAATCCTGTTCTTTAACAATGCTGCTCTAAAAAAAAACACTTAGAACAGGAATTACGCCAGAATTAGTACAAGAAGTGGGTACAGTAAAAACATTTCAGTCTAAATAGATCAATCTAAATAGATTCACTACGTAAGAGAAGAATAAGAGAATTCACATTATAAGCACTGTTTTGTTACCAAAGACGAGTCCGGAAACTAATGCCAAGCAAATAAACTTACAAAGTAGACCAGGTATTGTCAAACTACAGGAATCAACATAATAACGCGTATACATATATTAATTTTGTACTAATTCAGTAGCAATTGAAATATCTTCATCACCATTATAAGACAGTAAGAATGTTTTCAAAGCAGCTTTATGTTCGGCAATCTTTTTAGAAACTTCAGGCACCATTCTTTGTGATTCGTTCAATACTTCGATTTGCTTTTTCAATTCATATTCATCTACTCCGGTCAGCTTCATCTTATTGACATACTGTTCTTGTTCGACCACCTCTTGTTGGTATAAAGATTGTTCTTTGATTAAACGTTTCAAAGCGTTAACTTTAATCTGTAATTGACTAGGTGCCATGATAGTATAGAAGAGTAGTGATATATATTATATTCTTATGTATTGAAAAACCCAGTTGAGACAGAATGGTACCTTTTACAATATGCACGATCGCACCGTTTGGCTGCAAAATTTACTGAACTATTTAGGAAACAATATTTGAGAAAGACTTTAAGGAAATAAATATTATAGAGGTAAAGAAAACTATTAAAAAAATGGTATAAAATTAAACACTATTTAACAGTATAAAAGACTTTGGTAGAACTAATAAAAGAAGGATTCTGCGAGAATTATCGCTAGTATTAAAAACAGATATTAATGGTTCAATTTCATGGAGGTAAATTCAAAGCACAATTCTTTTGCATTCCAAGAACCTTCACCCTTTCCATCTTTGATACTTTTCTCTATACACCGGCGTTTTATGACATAATAAAAATCAAGACCGTTCAATTTCAAAATTGAATTATGCCATGGCGTGGGAATGTGTAAGTAATCAACCATTTTGGGGGTATTAAAATCTTCAATTGATTTAATCACTTTAACTTGACTATTTGACAATAATCTTATTCCAAATTTAGGACCGGAATTATTATGGGCATGAATGGATAATCTTAAATGGAAGGGAAACATCAATTCCACTAGATTTGAATAAGCATCATTCCGCTAAAAGTTAGTACGTTATTCATTTACAGGTTAAAATTCACAAACTATACTTACTTTTATCATCTCAAATGAAACACGTTCGGCAATCTTTTTCAATTTCTTTCTTGATAATTCCTTCACTGATGGTAGTAGGGCTAAGTCTTCCAACATAAATTTTGCGAAACCACGATATAATTGTACTCGAGGATGTCCAGGTGTCTGAATATCATTTCTAAGTTTTCCATCATCCGTATCACAACTGTGGACTAATATCTTTCTACAAAGATCCGATTCATCACTAATCTTAGTCTGCAAGTAATGATTGAGTTGAATAGAATCAACAAAAGATGGACTGAATTCAGTCTCAGAAATAGAAAATATTTCAGGCAATGATTGGAATTCAACAGGACTATAATCTTTTGGTTTAATCAGTTCGTATAGATTTCGAAGACTCCTACCATAAGTGTCAACAATATCGTCATCAACTCCAACTAAAAGGTTAGTATATACTGAGATATTTTCTCTTCGCATTATACATACTACAATCGCTGAAAACATGTCCATCACTAACAATCCACAAAACAAATCCCGGAGGATATACTTCTTTAACTTGCTTTGAAAATTCAATCATTCTTTTCAAAGCTAACTCTTCACCTTTATCGGGAAGCTCCCCTGCAACCTTTTCAATATTTGAGGATTTGCATGGAAACGCAGGTAATACTGCCTCAATTGGAATCCATTTACTTGTGAAGAAATTGATATTCTTTCTAAAAACCACTTCTCCTTTCGTGTTCCACTGATCTAAATCAACTGTATACTTCAACTTGTCAACAAAAAGATTAGTGACAAGATTGGTATATTTTTCATAATTTTCATAATTTTCATTGGCATATACAATTTTGGAACTTGAGATCAACAACTTAATGAACCAACTTTCAAATTGGTCTTCTTCCATAAAATCAGTTATAATTCCTGATATCGTGGACTCCCTTTCAATTTCCCAGAAATGCAAGTTATAATCAAGTTCACCTCGTGAAATTCTGTTCTTGAGAACGGTTTTAGGCGCATTTTTAATTTTTGCAGCCAAATCTTTTTTTCCACAATCGAACCCAAAACATCTATAATGAACCATTCCATCCCCATTACGAGTATATATCATTCTTACATTTTCGTATATGGTTTTCTTTTTCTCGCTTAGATCAGTTGAAGATTCCGAAGAAGATATATCTGGTTTTGGATACACAGTCATTTGTACTATTGAAGATTTTGAAGAGGGTAAAATTTAATTCATCGCTTACCTTTTTATAATTAGCGGCATATTTTCCTTTCGAAGTAAAAAGGATCATACTTTCTCTATAGTTACTAAACCAAGGTGAGATATTATTAACATTTTAGTGAGCTTAAGTTAAGAAATGTACGTTGATGTATTACCGATCTTAAAAATTACCACAAAATCCTAAACGAGATAGTAATAAATCACTTCATTTATTAATTCAGAAATTAGAATCTCAAGGTTTAAATTAAGGAAGGTATAAGTACGTTAGAATCCAGCATAATTTTCTCGGCAAGATATACTATTTCGTCATGCTGCTTGTTGTAATTTTTGAGGCAACGGTGCAAGCCTGAATATTTATAAGAAGAATTGAATTACTCGTATTATTTCATTCAAATATTATGTCAAATTTACATATTTTAATTGCAACTATCATTTGTGGTGCAATTTACTTGGTAAGGTCTATAGTAGTCCCACCAACGCATTTCCCACAAAACATTCCTACAATTCCATTCTATGTTTCATTTTTGGGTTATTTCTATGGCTCAGACCAGAGAGAGATATATAAAAAATATTTACGAGAACATCTTGAGAAATATGGCGCTGTTAAAATTTATTTTGCTTCCAGATGGAATATATTGGTTACCAGACCAAGTTTGTTAACAGTAATCTTCAAAAATGAAAATATTTATGCAAAAAGTGGTAACCAAGAAAAGATTCCATATTCTGTATTATCAGCATATACGGGGGATAATATCATTAGCTCGCATGGGGAGCATTGGAAACTTTACAGAAGTATTGTCTCTTCCAGCATTCAATTTCCAGATAAAGAGGCGGTAATTAAAAACGCAAAAATATTTACGTCAATTCTACAGCAACAAGTCAAAATATCAAAAACTGTATTTGTTGGAGATTTACTTCAGAGATTTACGTTGGAAAATGTCGGTCAATCAATATTAGGAATAAATCTAAATGCTATGGAACCAAATTCTGAAATTCACAAACAAGTCAAGTATATCAAGCAGCAAATCTTTAAACCATTATTCCTAAATTTTCCATATTTAGACAAGTTGCCTATTCCAAGTCGCATGATAGCGAGAAGAGAAGTTTGCCGATTTAGAAACTATTTTTGCTCTAAATTATTTTCCGGATACGTCAATGAGAACCTTGCTGCCAAAAGGCTAGTTGATGCATATGAATTAGGAAAGTTGAATGCCAAACAGTTTCAAGATAACGCAATTATACTAATGGTTGCAGGGCATGAAAATCCCTTACTTTTGATGTTGTCTTTGATGTATTGCGTTGCAAAATATGCTCAAATTCAAGAAAAAATAAGAGAAGAAAATGACGATGAACACCCATATCTAGATTCAGTAATTTACGAAACCTTGAGAATGTATCCTCCATTAGGGCAAATTATCAATCGAAGAACTTCTGTAACCACCAAATTAGGAGACAACATAATTATTCCCAAAGGGACCTATGTTGGATATAATAATCTTGGAACTGGAATAGATAAAACAATTTGGGGAAGTGATGCTGATGAATTCATTCCAGGCCGATGGGGCCATACGAAAGTAGACATATGTAAAAGGTATAAGACTGCCAAGAGGTTAGGTAATCTTCCTGCGTTTCATGGAGGCAATAGAGCTTGTATTGGAGAGAAATTTGCTCTTTTTGAGACAAAAATTTTAATGTTGGAAATTTTGAAAAAATATAGAATAGCGCTAGATCCTAATTGGAAGGTAAAGTTTTCAGCTGCTGGGCCAATTGTACCAGTTTACCTATCCATTACATTTGAGGAGCTATAATAGCGAGCTGAAAATTTTACTATACTTGCTTCCTGAAAATATTTTTGCAGCCAATAGTCCTGTACAGACGTTTTTTGCAGCCATTTATTGTTAAAGTTGCAACTCTTATTTTTAGCGTCGTAAGGTACTATGTATAAAAACTTTAATATATTTCTCACATTACCATTTTCATGTTATACTGTCTTCTATTAGAATGAATCTGGCATTAAAAACCGAATCTTGTTCTTCCACGCTGGAATATGATTCAATCGGCAATTTAGAGAAAAATACTGAAGCTCCACCTTACTCGAGCTTTTCTAAGAAGAGGAAGTTCTTTATCATTTTTATTGTAACTCTAGCAGGGTTCCTTGGACCAGTATCTGGAAATATATATATTCCAATTCTATATGAACTTCAGCAAGTATTCAATGTTTCCGAGACAGCGATTAATGGAACCGTTTCCATATTTATGGGAGTTTTGGCAATAGCTCCGTTATTCTGGTCTTCATTGGCAGATTTTGGGGGAAGAAAAATACTATATGTCATATCATTGTCTATATTTATAATTGCCAATATCATTTTAGCAGCAATTCCTGCTCATATTGCTTCATTATATGTTTTCAGAGCAATTCAAGCGTTTGGAGCATCGAGTGTTATGTCACTCGGAGCAGGTACAATCGCAGACATTATAGAACCAAAATATAGAGGTAAAATGATCTCATATTTTATGCTCGGTCCACAATTGGGTCCCATTTTGGGTCCTTTGATCTCTACTATAGCCAGGGATGGAAACTGGAGATGGATTTTTGGATTCTTGGCTATTTTAGGTGCGGTGGTGTGTTTAATAATAACTTTTGTTCTACCAGAAACATTGAGGTTCCTCGTTGGCAATGGGGAAATATACAAAGGAAAATCATGGTTTACCTTACCAAAATTTCGTCAAAAGAAAGTTGTTAGTAATGACGATTTATATCCTAGACCACCTAAACCACACATTAGAAGTATTATAAAGTTATTATTGTATAAACCGGTACTTTTAGCATCAATAATTAGTGGACTATTATTTGCTTCTTTTTATGGGTTAAGTGTTACCTTTGCCAAAATATTACGAGAATTTTATGGGTTTAGTGACGTGCTAACTAGTATTTCCTATTTGTGTCCCGGTATAGCCTTAATGAGTGGATCAATCATTTCGGGAAGAGTCTCTGATTATCATTGTCTGAAGATAAAGAAGAATAATCCAGCAGCATATATTCCAGAAAAGAGGTTTTCCCAAGTAATTATTGGGTTGATAATTTCAATGATTGGAATTATAGGATACGGATGGTTAATACAAAAGAGAGTTCATGTTGCCAGTGTTTTTGTCTTTACATTTCTTAGTGGGTTTGGAATGACATGGGTGTTTGTAATAAGCACTACATATTTAACTGAAAGCTTCAAGGGTCAACCAGCTACTTGCGTTGCAATCGGTAATCTTATGAGAAACACTGCTGCAGCAATTTCTGCAGCTATTGTTGAAAAAATAATTTCTAAAATTGGTTATGGGTGGTGTTTTACTGGGTTCGGAGTAATTCATTTGGTGGGAATTGCTTTGGCGATATTAATAATTTATAAAGCACCTACCTGGAGAGAGGAGAGGAAATAATAAACAGTTAAATGAGTTATAGTACTAGATTCATAGAAGTTACAGTAGTGGAAGTAAGAAGATATACGTTTAATATATACAGATTTAATACAAACAGTATATTTTGTATCCCTAATCCGTTTTTTAATCATATAATATTTGATATGGTTAAAATACCACTGTCCTTATATCTATTTTGCCGTTTTAGTTGCGTAGAACAAAGAAAGAATCAACATAATTGTGATAACCCTCACTAAAAAACCAGTGCATATGGGTTAATAAAATGTCCTCTTATCTAAAAGCTTCGTTCCTCATGGCCCAATGGTCAAGGCGTCTGGCTACGATTTCGTATCCACTTCTAGGAAACCAGAAGATTCCAGGTTCGACTCCTGGTGGGGAAGCTTATATTTTTTTAAATTTTTTTAAGAACTCAATTGTTTTATAGCCATAACGGTCTCGTAAAGTCTATTAGTGCCAATGTACTCAAGGTAAGCCCCATGGCCGATTACTCGGAGCGTTTATATCGTAAAAATTTTGTTGCTGCAAAACATTCGATTAGTGCGATAAAGAGTGAAATTTTAAATGTATGAAAATTAAAATTGATTTATATCATTCTTTTACATCAAATGCTTGGTGCACCTATTAATATCCAGAAATGGATTAAAGAGAATGGGCATTTGTTACAGCCACCAGTCAACAATTATTGTCTTCATAGAGGTGGGTTTACGGTAATGATTGTTGGGGGGCCAAATGAAAGGACGGATTACCATATTAATCAGACCCCCGAGTATTTCCATCAATTGAAAGGTAAAATGTGCTTAAAAGTTGTAGACGATGGAGAATTTAAGGATATCATTATCGAAGAAGGAGATTCATTCTTATTACCCGGTAATACACCACATAGCCCCGTAAGATATGCTGATACGATTGGTTTAGTGGTGGAACAGGATCGTCCTGAAGAATATAATGATAAATTAAGATGGTACTGTCATAACTGTAAAAAAATCGTTTACGAACTGGAATTTTATTGCTCTGATTTGGGTACACAGGTCAAAGACGCCATTACTACATTCGATCAAGACAAAGAATTGCGAACTTGTAAGCACTGCGGAACATTAAATTACTCAAAACCTCAATAAACGTTTATAACAGCTATATATAGCGGTGATTAATAATCTAATGACATAGTAATGCCCATGGTGTCTACACGTTTTTCTTTGTATATAATTCTTCACCTTTTTCAAACAACCAGTCGACAGCATGTTCGACAGGTTTATCATAAAGATAAGGTAAAAGTGGCACTACTGCCAAACCACAACCTACAGGACCCCACGATTTCAAAAATTTTATAGAGGAAGACTTAAAGAAGTAAGAGGAATATCTCACGGTCGAATGGATGGTGAATGCAGGCAATGCCATCGAAGCAATGGCTTGGAAAATCCCATTTTTCACAAAGACAATTCTCCAGTCGTTATCCACCGCATTGGGAGTGGTTGCCCTAAAAGCCGTTGCCGCAACAGCACTAGCTGGTGGGGCAGGTTGCCAAGGTCTTAACCCTGGAGTAAATCTACCTTCCGATTTCATTTTCACTTTCCAAGCTTGATACGAACAATCAGTAAGTATATAAGCCCAAGAGATCCCATATCCGAGTGTGACAATAGTTGGATGGGCTACAGGACGAAACGATTCTCCTATATCTGAAGTATAGGCAACATATCTATGACTGGCTAATAATATAGTTCTTAACCGATTGGCATAAGCAGTGTATCTTAAACTTGAGTCTTGAGTGAGATCGTCGTCTTTAGTGACAGATCCAGCGATTTGTACCGATTCGTCAGACATAATTGAAAAGAAACTAGCTAATCTAAGATGAAATTTAAAGAAAGTACTGAGAAAAGCTGCCTAATTGTAATTTCCTCTATTACGATTTACAATGGCTACTTGAAACTGGAAATTAGTACAGCTGATATTGGTGAAAGCAATAAAGTACACTCAAACTAGTTTGTTTATGAGAAGAGAAATATATATACTACATTTTGCGATCGCCATTCAGTAAAGATAGACTGGAACAAAGGCGTCTTTTGACACTTGGTGTGCATACAACCCGCACACTGCGTTCTTTGACTCCTACAACGAGCGGTGGCAAAGCTCGTAGTTTGTGCCAAGCAAGCGGATTTTAGGACGAGTTAGGTCGATGGTATTTGCCCTGCCCATTGGTACCCACCAACGCACCTAGGGTTATTATGCTCTTCGGATATTAGCCTCGGAGCGAACGGGTTTAATCCAAGCGCCATGCAGCAACACCGTTGACAAAGAAAATTAGCGCTACCAACTGGGCCCGTGATCAGTGCGACCCACGATAAGCCTAGGCTTCAACAGCACCTTAGCGAAAGAACTCCAGCTTATGTATAGGGCATTCAGTCGAATATAGACGGTATTGCAGGAATATCAGCGAATGACGACAAATGTAGTCTTGCATACCGACACTATCCGTTCATACCTCTAAAACTGCTTCCCAGTCCCAGAATTGATCCTCTAGTAATAGAGAGTAAATCCGGTATATAAATACACTATATACAGTCACCAGATCCATACTAAAATTAATTGTACGTTTCTTTAGATTACTACAATATCATTCTTCCTTAATGAAGTTTATTATCCGTATCAGGTTCACCAATTCATTGTCTGCGATTCAGCAGATTGATGATTTGGACTTGCCCATCTCAATTCTGTTGGATTCCGACATATCTAATTTGATTAACACCCAATGGATAAAGCAACAAATAAGAAATAAACCACAATGCCACAACAAACGGTTACGTTTAATCTATAATGGTCGCGTGCTTAATGATAACAGCGATTTCAAGCAAGAAATATTTCTTCCAAAGATAAGACAAGCGAAGTTTCAGGCTGAAGTGAAGTCTCCTCCATCCGAAAATCTGGATCAAACGCCAGAGGCAACTAGAGAGCCTGAACCATCAGCTTCGGATGCTTCTGTTATTTATATACACTGTGTAATCGGTGAGGAATTATCTAACCAGCAATTACTCGAAGAATCACAACTAGATAACCTTCCACAGCCAGTATCTACCACACCTAATGTCATTGGTTTTGATAGATTGCTTCAACAGGGTTTTTCGCAGGATGATATCTCCGATCTCCGTCGTCAGTTCCATCTGGTTTACAACATAAATCCTCCGGCCCGGAACGAGCAAATCCATGACTTGGAAGAGGAAGAAGCTCGACTCCAATCGGTTCGTCAACTAGAAGAAAGATGGATCGAATCGACAATTAATGGTAACGAAAACACCCAAACTGCTACGGCAGGTAATATCCCTGCTGCGGCTTTGGATAACAACTTTGGCACTGCTCCAGCACCACAGACAGATATTGACGATGTCAATGGAAACTTCGATTTATTGGTTGGTTTATTGGTGGGAATCTTTTTGGGTGTTTTAAGTATTATATTCTTGGTTGTAGATGACACCGTTTTCAACAAGAGACAGAAGATGTCAATCTTGGCGGGATTATTTATAAATTTCTCATTTGCTATTTTGAGAGGTCAATGGGTTTAGGTGCGGATGTTCATTCAATAGACTGGTTCTCATTGACTGAAACGAAAGATTTCAATTGTTTACTGAAAGAAATACAAGTAGGATTCAATTGGAAAAGTGTTTGAAGTTTTGAAGTTCAGTATTCAAAGAATAATAATATCGCAGATTAATACTCTTAGATTTCAAATATTATAAATCCAAAACTGAATTCAAAGCTTATTGAGCATAGATATGCAAGTCAGAGTATATAGTGGGACCATTTGTGTATTTTCCTAATGCTTGTGCAAGATAATATTTCCAATATAGTATATCTACTGCATACAGCTCAGATGTTGCAAAGGGGTACAGAATGAAGCAACTACATATGTGATGATCTCCATCGTTGAATAGTAACTGTGTTAAAGTACTAATTTGTTGGGTATAATGCAAGACAAAATCACCCCGTCCCCCCAAATTTCAATTTATGTCTCATCGAAAGTCAGCTATTTGATGCGAATTGGTAGAGTTCGTTCATGCCGTAATGAGTTTTAAATTGTAGGACTCAACTTCCAATTTGCCATTTCTAGATACACAGCAGAATTACAATAAATACAATAATATATGTCAATAGCAAACGTTTTGTGACAGGGTTTCTACAATAATGTTTTGCAAATCTAATGGCACCATGTAGAAACAAGAAACAAGAGAATAAAGCTTTGTAAAGAAGAGCTCAACGAATGAATACTTGTAGACTGAAATGGGAGTTTTGTACGGTTTAGTTTATTTTCTGCTGAGTATATCGCTGGCAAGAGTGAAATGTCATATTGCATAACAGCTCTCCTTAGCAAAGGGAAGTTGATTCAATCATTCTTTCGTTCAAGCAATACAGAACAAGTTCTAATAGATGGTGAATAAAAATTTTAAATTAGAAAGACGAGGAATCATCCTTTCTACAAATTAACTGAACGTCAGAGGAGAGAGAGAGAGAGAGAGCAATAAATCGAAGAGACTGAGTCGAAAGATTCACCGATGAGTTAAACTACTGCCACACACATTTCATATAAGTGGCCCTTGCTACTAATAGCTCAAGGTTCTACGAAAACTTTAGTCTTACACATTATATATGTTTGATCTACCAGCCCTCAATAATTAGTAAGTATAATTATCGAAAGGGCATTAAGATGATCTGGTCTCCCACAACAGGATTTTATTCTCGCCGGATGTAACTTGACGCTCGCTCAATTGTAGGTTAACAAATAGAACAAGCAACACGGTTAAAGTTATGGCTGCCGCACAAAGAAAACATGAAAATATTGCAAATGTGCGATGATATCTTCTTTTATACTCTGAGATTTTTGTTACCCGGATGTACAAGTTACCCGGACATAGATCCTGTGCTAGTTATGAGGGTTTACAACGATTCAAGGAATGCAAAAGGAACTGAGCTATTAGGAAATGGCTATGTAAGAACTATGGTACTCGTCCATTAATGTATACCTAACATATCTGCGTCAAACATAACCTAATATTGGTACGCTGTACGAGCCCCAACCGAGAAAAAATCTGACAAACTTGCGTAATCTTCCGTTCCTACTTTAGCCGCTAGTATCGCTAACTCTACCTAATTGCGGAACTCGATACACGTAAAATGGTAGCGCCTGGAGGATCTCCACCCGATTGTAGTATGTAGCACAGTAACGTAGAACAAAAGGCAGTGACAACTACGGTCAGTTTATAGCAAGTGTCACCATTCCTCTCGAGCCGATTTATGCCCGATAGCAGTCGCACGATTCACTACTATACAATAGCATATGATTAGGAACCTTGCAGTAGCGGCTCAGTGGGTCGTGGTTGTACTAACCTACTGCTAGTGTGCTCAGTAGGTCGGGTATTTCTGCCAATCTCCCCACCACCGGTGGTGGGGATGGTGGTGAAGGGTAGTCAGTCTACCGGTTATTTTTTCAACAGAATTTTCAATATTTGATACTACTTTCTTTTCCTTTTAGTCTATAACGTCGGATCCATATAGTATCTAAGTCATGTCTGATTTGCCATTTATTTATCAGTTTGCCTCCGGGGCAATTGCTGGGGTTTCCGAAATCTTGGTTATGTATCCTTTAGATGTTGTTAAAACTAGACAACAATTATCTACTGGTGCTTCGCAAGGTACCTTTTCCACTCTTGCTACTATTACCAGAACTGAAGGTTTCAGTAGATTATATAAGGGGATTTCTGCTCCTATTTTAATGGAAGCACCAAAGAGAGCCACCAAATTTGCTGCCAATGATTACTGGGGAAAATTCTACAGAAAGCAATTTGGCGTTGATAAAATGACTCAATCTTTAGCAGTTTTGACTGGGGCAACTGCTGGGGCCACTGAATCGTTTATCGTTGTTCCATTCGAATTAGTTAAGATCAAATTACAAGACAAAAATACCAAATTCAATGGTATGACTGACGTTATTAAAGACATTGTTAAGAACAATGGGGTTTTGGGGCTTTATAAAGGATTGGAATCTACTTTGTGGAGACATATCTTTTGGAATGCTGGTTACTTTGGGTTGATTCATCAAGTCAGAGGAATGATGCCACAACCAAAAACTTCTACTGAAAAGACTTTAATTGATTTGACTTGTGGTACTATTGGTGGTACCTTTGGTACTATTCTTAACACTCCTATTGATGTTGTTAAGTCAAGAATCCAAGCTGGTTCTACCAAATACATCTGGACTTTCCCATCTATTTTAACTGTCGCTAGAGAAGAAGGGTTCGCTGCTTTGTACAAAGGGTTCATTCCAAAGGTGCTTAGATTAGGTCCAGGTGGTGGTATCTTATTGGTTGTGTTCACTGCTTCCATGGACTTTTTCAGAACATTCCATGAAGGTAAATAAGCAAGCATTTGTACCGTTTAAATATACCGATCACCAACTGTTATTTAGTATTACATATTATAGAAATGTGCAAATGGTTGCTCTATAATAAATAATTCATATTTATTAATCTATAAATTAATCCTTTTTATTCCTCTAGTAACCATAGTCTCCCACTCACGCCAATCTCACTGGCTAACCTCAACAAAAAATCTTGATAACAGCTTATTTTTCGGTGCTAATATAACATTGATCATTCGAATCATCTCTACTTCGTTGATTTCCATATCACTCTCGATATAACTGAAGGTTTCTGCAAATTTAAACTCATTGGTGCTGATACCTTCACTATCATTCTCAAGTAGATATTTATTGATTAATTCAATTAAGAACGGAGAATCGAAATCATAATCTATTAAATTGATCTTGGTGGTTTCAACTTCTGACTCTTTTGTTTCTTCTGTTAAATGTATTTTTGTTGCGAAATAATCTAAGCAAGCCTGTAAGTTAGGTACTGACAATTGGAACTCGTCTATTATGTTTGTCACCAATTCAAAGTTCAATAGAATATTGTAAACTAAATCATAATTTATCGATTTGAATAGGTGTGATCCCACATTGTCGTTATTCGATATGTCCTTACCTTCTTCAGCTTGGATAACATTATTAAATCGCTTAGTTAATAAGCAGTTGACAGTTTGTAAGATTTCTTCGGTTACAGATCTTATAATATCTATTTGTGATAACTTTTGAAAGTATTTTGAATTTTGTAAATCTTGTTTTCTGATAAACGATAATACTCTGAAAAGAGTTTTGAAAAGCCCAGTCCAGTTATAATTAGTTAAATTCATAGTTTCGTCCTCCTGGAATTCTTTTAAAATCAAATAAATGCAATTGATTGCCATTTGAAAATTTTCGATTTTTAAACGGTTAGTTAAATTAAACCGTAACAAATTTTGCAATGCATCTAAGATATAGAATAATCCCGATTTAAATCCATCTTTGTTGTAATCATTTGGTACAATTGGATGCTTTTGATGTGACAATTTCCATCTGAACTCGTTCATTTGATAGCTCTTAATATTTCCGACACTTTGCTTGATGGATTTTAACAATACATGCAAGACAACCTTGGTGATGTATTGAAAATAAACTGATTTGTATTGATATTGGAAAATGTATGAGGATGCACATAACCAAACCTCGAATAATTCAATACTAATTTCCTTTGGGTCGATATCTTCAATCTTGTGGACTACTTCATTCGCTTGCTTGGTGAATATTTCAATGAATTCAGGATTTTTGCAGTAAGAATTTAATAATAAACTAGTGGTCAATAATTCAGGAGCTTCCAACTCCTCACTCTCGCTAGTTCTGAATATCTTCTTCTTTAATATTTGTGACAATTCCTCGATAAATTGACGCTTTTCCTTATTATCGTCGGGGTGATGGAGATCGTCTAATGAGACAATTTCAAAATTTGAATACAAATTGTCGCTGAATGTACTTTTTGTTAACCACAGAAAGAACGAGCCATTGTTGATCTGTTCCTTCAATAGATCAGGTCTATACTGGTAGAAGTAATCAAGCTCCATGATGTATAATGGGATCAATCTATTTATATCGTCAATTGGTTTTGATTTCAACAATTGTTCGTACTGGTTTGCTGAGCTTGGGACATTGGTAATATCAGATGACTTTGGATCTGGCAACAACGATTTTGGTATATTGGCCAAGGCTGTGACAATACTATAGAAAATCATAAGACTATCTGCCGATAAGCTAATCTTTGGCTCGGGACCATTGGTCATATCGACTAATTGCTGAAAAACATCGGAGAAATCTACCTCAATAAAAGTGTGTAATAACCCCTTCAAAACAGTGTGTTCCTTGCTACCAGGCTCGAAATATACGATACTGAAAAATATCGTTTTCAAGATGTCAACAATTAGCATTATGATCTCCTTTATCACCCCCAAAGTCAAGAATGTATCATCCTCAGAGTCTTGGATATCGTCAATAGTCTGTTGCAAGTACCACTTTAATTTAGCGAGCAACTGTAAGAGAAAGTCGTTGGCAATGATTCTGTTTGAAGAAGCATCGAATATCTTGATTAATATATCGGGAATAACCGAATCACTGCTTGTTCTTAACTTGGAGAACCTCTTATTTGACTCATAAGTGTTATTAAACAAGATCTGCAAGATAGATAAGATGTTTGTCACCAACTCCAGCCGCAATTCTTCATCAATTGCCTCGAATTGACGAGTTGGCTTAATCGACTCGCTCTCAGACACCGCCTTGGAGGGTCTTCTAGAGGTCGAAGGACCATTTAAAGTGGTAATATCGTCACCATCATCGAAAGGAGTGCTCCCACTCGACAAATCGGACTTTCCATGTAAATCGGTGATGTCATCTCCGTCAATTGAAAGACTGCTCAAGTTTCCAGTGAATCCTGAAGCATTTCTGCTCAGAAAAGCAGAACCATTAATAGCTAAATCGCCATTTTCTTCATCAATTGGGTACAAAATCGCCTCGTTCAAAAACACGAGACCGTTGTAAAACAATTCCGAAACAATCTTTAACGGCATAACCGAATCATGTCGTATGATAGACTCACAGTTTGCTACTAGCACCGATAATAGAGCATCACTGTGTATCGGAGTAGTGAAAAAGATCTTGTAGAACGCCAAGTCCTTTACATAGCTCTCGTCAAATAATTGGCTATATACCCTGATTGGTTGGTTGGAACTCATTTCACTGGCATTGAAGGAAGTGTTAGTCGGTTTAACGATTTCTACTACCTATAGTAAAAGTGATGTACTGCATATTATATGTGTATATTTAGCAAGCTTTTGGCTGAATGAATATGATTGAAAATGGTAGAATGGTGAAAGTGGTGGAAATGGTGGAAATGGGGATAAAAGGGTGTTAAAAGCAGAGTAGCTGTTCAATTGTTAAGATTAAAATTTGAATCTATGGTGTTAGGCTGGTTTTCCATTTGGAGCCATCTGATGCTTCTCCATGGATATCATCTTACCAGCGTGAGCACAATGCTATTGAATGGTAGAACAGAAAGGAGCCGTTTTGGATTCTTGTAAGTGGTTCCAATTTGAATCACTTCAAAAGACATTTATAACAATTCATCCATTATATCTTGGCCGTGAATGACGTCGGTCATTTGGCTGCAAAAAATGGCTCCGATGGCTGCAAAATGAAATTCTGGCAATTGCTAAATTCCCGACAATTACTACTTAAATCAGCATTTTCGTTTCCTAAATAACCTTATCGTATCCATGGGAAGCTTATCCATGGGAGAATAACCTCCTCTAGTTCCTTCCCTGCCTAAGTAAGCCATAAGAACACTACATCCACCGAAGTATATTTCTGGCACAATTTCAGCCAAATCTTCAAATTTCACAATCCACAAACTATTTGCACCAATAAACTCCAACATCTTCCTCTACTGCCCCAACACCTTTCACACTTCCCATCGGCCCGTTCGTCTCTTTAAATAGACTCGAGAATTTAACGAAAATCACGTGACTCTTTTATCTATACCAAGAATTCTATTACTATCACTAACAAAGTTTGCAGTAAATTGGCTAGTTGTGAAATAGGATATCTGCCGAGAATGGTGGAGTTTACAGGAACCAAAACTGGTTATGAACCTGTTTCAACCGCGGCGCCTGAAAATGTCGCCGAAGAAGTACCGATGGTGGACCTACTGAGACGGTCTTCATCTGAATCACAAACATCAGATATATTTGAAGACATTGACCAATTTAACGGTAAAAACACAGCAAATAACCGACAGAGTGATAATTTCGAAGAAAACCCACAATTTCAGATTGTATTTGCTAATTATAAAGGTAAAGGTCCTATACCAAAGCTCTATTGGATACTATTTGGCTCCTTTTTATTTCTATTATGGCTAATTGCAATTATCGCTTATTCAAACGGTAAAGTAGCCCATGTCGCGTCAAATCTAACCTGGAAGACAAATGTTACCTTTGCTGGACACAATATTACTCTTAATGATTATAGCCCCAAGTACACCAATATTTCCCTAGAGCATTATAGAAAAGGACTCTATTTCCCCATGTCGGCTCCAGTCAGCTGGTTAAACATAAAGCAGTACCCTGTAGACAGTAAATCAGGCGGGTACTATTTAACGGGTGCTAATCTGAAGTTGGTTGTGAAACAACTAAACACACAGTACAATAGAGTTCTCCTTACCACTACTCAATTCAGCTATAAGAATGAATTCTTCTACATACAAGACATCAAACTAAACCCTGCCATTGCCATAGATAACGACAGAAATTACCATATTGTTATGACAAATATAGTTCCCCAATGGAGACATCTGAGTTTCGCCATATATTGGCTATATAACACGGAAACTTTGACCTTTACTCCAATTGAGCCTCCGCAAAAGCCAACCAAGCCATTGGGTGCTGAAACCATCACCAAATTGGATTTTGCAGAGTTTTCCCCTAATGGTAATTATATCGTATTTGGAGTAGATAACGATTTGTATGTGGAGAATGTTCAAACGGGCGAAGTTCACAGAATAACCGAAAACGGATCTGCCAATATCTTAAACGGAAGAACTGACTGGGTTTATGAGGAAGAAGTTCTTGAAGATAGCAAAATGTTTTGGTGGTCTCCAGATGAGAAATACTTAATGTTTGCTGTTTTAAACGACACTAACGTGCAAAATTTTGATGTAGAATATTATATGAAAGATCCCAACCAAATAGATAAAGGAGAGGATGATTTCAATTTGTATCCAAAAAAGACCACCATAAAATATCCCAAACCAGGAACACCTATTCCAGCAGTTACTTTGCACAGGTTTACCATGGAAGACAAATCAGTCACAATGGTCCCGGTAGAAGAAGACGAGTTCATCTTGTACGACGGAGTGTGGGTGGATACTAATAGCTTCCTTGTAAAGATTACCGATCGAACGAGCAGAGTTCTTTCAAAACTAGTTTATCAACCAGAAGCCTCGAAAGAATTTGTTCGCGTAAATCAAATCAACGCAACAAAAGAATTCAACGGATGGATCGATAACCAGACTCCAATAACGCTCATTCCAGGGGAAAGGGGTGTCGCATACGTAGATAAGGTTGTGGTCAATGACCAAACTCATCTCGGCTTATTTGATGGTTCTTTATCCACAAATTATTCTATACTATTGACCCAGGGAGACTGGAACATTCGCCTGGATTCTAAAGTTATCTATGATCGCAATCAGAACTTCTTGTACGCCTTTGCAACGATTAGAAGTTCAATGGATTCGCATTTGATAGGGATCGACCTTGAAAAGGGCACTATTTATAATATTACCAGCCC
This sequence comes from Suzukiozyma fluviatilis, assembly GCA_030560825.1. Taxonomy (NCBI): domain Eukaryota; kingdom Fungi; phylum Ascomycota; class Pichiomycetes; order Serinales; family Debaryomycetaceae; genus Suzukiozyma; species Suzukiozyma fluviatilis. The sequence goes on along the minus strand of JAKTVZ010000020.1, from coordinate 70,705 downwards.
TGAAATCGACGGTTTCTACGATGGTCAATTCAGCGAAGATGGTCAATACGTAGATTTGCACTATAAAGGTCCACTTCAGCCTTGGCAAAGGTTGGTCAACATGGCAGATATACACGATCAAATACAAAGTGAGGAAGGTGAAAATCACAAATCATTTGATGCATTAATCCTCCAAAATAGTGCCATCAACAATTTTGAAATTACCGCCAATAATTTGAAAAATACAAATATACCCACCAAGGCATATCTCCAAATACGAGTTGGAAAGTATAAGGATAAATCTACGATCAATTTGAATGTTTTACAAATTCTTCCACCAAACTTTAACCCTGAATCAAGGAAATACCCACTCTTAGTTTATGTATATGGAGGACCAGGATCACAGACGGTAGATAAGCACTTTAATATCGATTTTCAGGACATAGCCAGTGCATCACTTGATGCCATTGTGTTAATAATAGACCCCCGAGGAACAGGAGGTCAAGGGTGGAAATTCCGCGGATTTGCTACTGATAACATAGGGTATTGGGAACCACGAGATATCACCACTGTCACCTCGGAGTATATCAGCAAAAATTCCCACATCATTGACCAAGAAAAAGTTGGAATTTGGGGGTGGTCCTACGGAGGATTTACCACGCTTAAGACGCTCGAGTTTGATAAGGGAGCTACATTTAAATTTGGAGTAGCCGTAGCTCCGGTGACAAACTGGCTATTTTACGACTCTATATATACAGAGAGATACTTCAACCAACCCAAACACAACGAAAAGTACAATAGTAATGGTAAGATTACCAATTACGATAACTTCAAGGATATAAAGAGATTCATGATACTTCACGGAACAAGTGATGATAACGTCCATTTACAAAATCTGATGTGGCTACTCGACAAGTTCAACATACACAATGTGGAAAACTACGATATTCACTTGTTCCCTGACAGTGACCATTCGATTCAGTTCCACAATGCTCACTCTGTAGTGTACGATAAAATACTTAACTGGTTAAAAGACGGATTCACGGGCAAATTCGAAGCATTATATAGACTATAATGACAATGCAAACTATATAGATACAACTGGCATAGGTGAACAGGTATAATATATGAACTACTAATAAGCGACCAAGTTGTTTGATTTTGCCTACTCGTTTGGGCCATCGCTCATCGCACCTCATCGCATCGCATCACAAAAATTTTAGGTGTAGGTCAAAATGAGAAATGAAAATTATTGTTTTTCTAGGGATAATAGTAGTTAACCATGGCAAAGGCATCCAAGGCAACTAAGAAGTTTCAGAACAAGCACTTGAAGCATACTATCGACCAACGTCGGAAAGTTCAAGATGCTAACCGAAAATACAATGCAAGAAAGAAGTCAAAGTCTTCTGGCGATAGCAATGGAGAAGCTACCACCAAGTCCAAAGAAGTTTTTGAAGACATGTCTGTAGACGACTTCTTCGCTGGAGGGTTTGAGGTCCCTAAGGAAAAATCCAAGCTGAAAAAAGAACAAGCTGCCGAAGATAGTGAAGAATCTTCATCCGAAGAAGAAGATGAAGAAGCCATGAAACACGATATGGAAAACTTGCAAAAGCAAGATCCAGATTTCTACAAATACTTGAAAGAGAATGACAAAGGGTTGTTAGATTTCGAGGCTGTGAATCCATTGGATGCCATCAGCGATGATGATGAAGAAGAAGAAGATGAAGAAGAAGAAAAGGCAAACGACTCCAAACCAGTCAAACAAGAAGAGAAAACCGAGATCGATTTGGCTTTGGTCAAGAGCTGGAACGAAAAGTTAAAGAACCCTACACCAAAGGTCATTAGAAACGTCGTTATTGCATTCAAGGCTGCCATCAATATCAATCAAGCCAGTGAAGAAGACTATAAATACTCTATAACAGACCCTAATGCCTTCAGTGCGTTGATGATCTTAGCGTTGAAGAAAGTTCCTGAAGCCATTCAGAAGTTGATCAAATACAAAGTCGGTCCTAGTGGTGTTAGAGTTATTCCACAAAAGAACCAGTTTGTCAGTCAAATCTCCAGTATCTTAAAGTCCCATGCTGGGTCCTTAATAACATTATTGAAAGATATCACCAATACGGAAACTGCCGCCTTAGTTTTGACCTCTATTCAAGAAATCTTCCCTTACTATCTTTCCCACAGAAGATTGGTGAAACAAATTTTGTCTTCTGTTACCGAAGTATGGGCTACTACTACTGATGTTGATACTCAAATTGCTACTTTTGCTTTCTTAAACAATGTCGGTAAAGAATTTCCAAAGTCCATCTTGGAAACCATCTTGAGACAAACTTATTCCACCATTTTACAAAACTGTCGTAAAACCAACGTTCATACTATGCCATTGATCAATTTCTGTAAAAATTCCGCTGCTGAATTGTACGGAGTTGATGAAGCATTGTCGTACCAAATTGGTTTCGAATATATCCGTCAATTGGCCATTCACTTGAGAAACAGTATCAATGCCACTTCCAATGCCAAAGAAGGGTTCAAGACCATTTACAACTGGCAATATTGTCACTCGTTGGATTTCTGGTCCAGAGTCGTTGCCTTGCATTGTAACCCTGAAAAAGAGTTACTTAATCATAAGTCAAAGGAGTCACCATTAAGACAATTGATCTACCCATTGGTGCAAGTAACCTTAGGTGCTCTCAGATTAATCCCAACTGCGCAATTCTTCCCATTAAGATTCTACTTGATCAGATCTTTAATCAGAATCTCTCAATCCACAGGTGTTTTCATTCCAATCTTCCCTCTTATTTCCGAGATCTTGACCTCCACCGCCATCACCAAACCTCCAAAGGCTTCCTCTTTACAAGCTGTCGATTTCGACCATTCTATTAAAGTTAACCAAGCTTACTTGGGTACCAGAGTGTATCAAGAAGGTTTATGCGAACAGTTTGTTGAATTAACTTCCGAATTCTTCGCCTTATACTCCAAGAGTATTGCCTTCCCTGAACTCGCTACTCCAGCCGTGTTATCATTAAGAAGATTTACTAAAAAGTCTAGAAACGCCAAGTTCAACAAACAATTGCAACAACTTATTGAAAAATTGAATGCCAACGCTACTTTTATCACTTCAAAGAGAGCCAATGTTGAATACGGTCCAACCAACAAGGCAGAAGTACAACTTTTCCTTAAGGATCTCAACTGGGAGAAGACTCCATTGGGACAATACGTCGTTGTGCAAAGACAATTGAAGGAAGAAAAATTGAGAATCTTGAGAGAATCTTTAGCTGAAGAAGAAAAAGCAAGAGCTGACAAGAAGAAACAAGACGAAGAAGAAGAGTCTGACATTGATATGCAAGATTTGCAAGACGATGAATCGGAAGACGACGAATAATTCAGTAAACATGTATAATACAATCTATAAATAATACGTTAAATAACTAGGGGTCGATAGGAATAAAGTTCCCTACTATACAACTAGGAATGTTATATCGATCTCTTCGTATTGTAAAACTAAAGCAACAACTTTTTCTTTTGATCCCATCTCTGGTTCTTAAATTACAACTGGTTAAAACGGCTTTTTGGCCCTTATCAAATGCAATTGCCCCATACTTTTCCCAAAAGTTGACGGCACTTTCTTCGCTCATCAATTCATAGATTGCTAATTTCCCATCTTTCAAGTCGTCGGCTTTAACCCCAACTAGCGAGGCAAACTCTTTGTTTCCTCTGTAGATCTCTCCCGTACGTCTCCAAAGACAAGCAGGGATAGCCATCGAGGTGAACACTCGATCGTAGTCAAGCAACATACGTTCAAAACTCTCCTCCACAAGCACCAAATCAACATCCTTCAAAGTTCTCGCAATGGCCCTAAATGCGGGCCGGAAAATCGAGAGCGGTTTAAGGATCCGCTGTCTACTAGAAACATTCATATAATTGTCCATATAAGACTGTAATCTCGCATAACCTTTGGCGTAGTTGTAGGGCTGCAATAACCCTGCCTCAAGCTTGGCTTTGATAACCTGCTTCAATCTTTCTTCTGGAGAAATCTCCGTGGTTGGATCCGCAGCCGTAAGGAAGAACTTGTCTCGGGCTGAATCCGATATTAAAGGCGGATTTTGGTTGACATTTGCCGTACTAGTGGCTGGTGTAGCCGCAGAGCCCAGTTCTTGGTTTTGGGGTGGATTCTGCGCCTGGATACCTGGGTGCGACTGCTGTTGTTGTTGCTGCATTTGGTAATTGTTATCGTTTGGAAACGTAGAGGGAAACATATTTGCGTTGGGGGAAAATGCGAGGAGGTTATTTAATGCATTGGAACTGGCACTATTGCCATTGTGCTGAATATTCTGGTTGTTTCCCTGCTGGTCGCCCGTTTCAGGGTAGTTAGAGGCAGTATTACCCCCGTTATTGAAGCCAAAACTCAACATCTGCTCCCCAGATGCGTTTTCCTCGTTCAAGGCCCCGTTTACAAGGTCTGGGTCGTCTATCATCGACAAGAAATCGTTCAAAGAAGAGAATTCCGACCCAGCATGCTCAGAGTAAAACAACGGCTCCTGGTTGTACGGTAGCGTCTGAGATAACACTGAGTTCACCAAGTTCTTTGGCTGGCCCATATTCATCGCTACAATAGTGTTGGGCAAAGGCTGTGGCTGTAATGGTTTCTGCTGCTCTTGTAATGGTTGTGGCAGTATGTCGTCGCTTTGTTTGCTTGTAGAAGCCGACATAGCGATCATAGGCGTCTGAGATTGCTCTGACGAAGAGTTGGCGTTCTCGCTGGTGGTTTGGCGCAATGCTGCTGCCTTCTTTCGTTGTCTGGAGTTAGATGGCTCATCATAACAGAGATGGCCAATACCTCGCTTTATACACCTCTGACAAGGTCTCGAGTCGTCACAAATCATGTGCGACCGCCGACAATACACACAGGCGATCTCGACCTTCTTCTTACGCTTACGCGATCCTCTACCGCTGGCGAGGGCTTGTTTAGTATCTTCTTGTTTGACGTGATGGGTGGACTCAGGACTGAGAGTGGGCTGCGGTGCAGACCCTGGACCGGGCATGGCCATGGCGCCGGTGATGTCGCTGGTCAATTGCTCCCTCGCTTGTATGTCTTCCATGCTAAACTAGAGCATTCGACTTCAGTATAGTTGTGCAATGTTTATGCTAACTCCGATAGTACACAAAATCATTACGACTCCCCACAAACATAAAATTTTTGGAAGTATTTGGTCACGTGACAATAAGGTACGGCGCCGGTTTCGGTTCCGGTGGTTGGAACTGGTGGTTATGCGATGGTATGGTGGTGTTGGTATGGAATGGCGGTAGTGGTGGTTCAATGGTTCAAGGCATGTATTAAAGGGTGGAGTGAATGCAAGAGAGAAAAGAATTGAAGAGAATATAAAGTGATCAGGTGTTCCTGCTAAGGGACCGGCTCCTAAGCAGGTAACTATGGCCAAAAAGAGTAACAGAGGAGAACTATAATTTATAGTAGTAGAAGCTGGTTCTAGTGTCGAAGATATATGGAGTGACGTTATCTGGTAGTTAGCTATACTCTTGGTAGTTAGCTATAGTTCCAATAGTTAGCTCTAGTTCTGAAGAATGAACCAATTTAGGGGTATAGCTAGTCTGCAGTCACCATGGCTGCAAAATATTATGGTAGTTGTATTGTGTCTTCGTCACTCTCACTTTCTGTGGTTGTGGTGTTTAAATGTGAATCGACCAGATCACTGTAACCACTGAAGGACGTGTCGTTTGTGTCTTGGATGTTCCGATTGGAAGCAGTAAACTGCGATAAAATATGTGAAGGTTTCGAGTAAAAATGCCGCCTTGATTCCTGGTTAACAGATACAGATTCCTGGATGTCAGATGACGCCAGATAGAAACTTGCGTCAGATTTGGGATCATTGGCTGGTGCAGTTATATAAGTGGCATTTGATGGAGTCGAATACAATTCGGTGCCCTCTGAATGCATTGATTCGCTAGTAGAAACATCAATTGCGTGTGAATCATTTGTTGATACAGCATTACTCGATGATTCTGTTGCATGGGTTATACCGTTGAGCAATGGTTGTGTCATAGACAGCACAGGACGCGCGGTTTCAGTGATTTCATTTTCATACACTTGATTCTGACTCTCGCTCTCCATGCTTGCGCTGCTTTCCACCAACCTTTCATCGTCAAAATCATCCAAACTACCGTATTGCGACCCTCCACTTATTCTATAATTATCATAGCTGCTCAATGTCCTATTGCACAATGGACAGCTTCTCCTGAAATTAATCAACCAGTTACTTAGACACTTATCGTGATAGAAATGCTTACATTCCAACACCAATACCCTAGTATGTAGTGGAATGTACCTATCCAAGCATATTGAACATTTGTAAGAAGGGTAGAAATCACTTGGACTAGTTAAAATATGCAACGAACGAGCAATTAACTTTATATCAATACCATTGACGACGATTTTATTCAAATGAGACGACGATGAACTGGGAGTTAATTTTGGCGAATCCAGAATAGGGTGTTCGCCATGTTTAATGTTTGATTGTCTCGTGACTCTTAGATACGTTTCGAAATGGTTGGCATCGATTAAGTGGTTGCCATTATAGATAAACACAGGTAAGCTTTTAACTAGTCGGGCATTTCTAATGTTGACTTGTCTTCTCTTCAATTTTTGGGCGCAAATTATAAGTAAGTAGAAGATGATGATTATGAGCGGAGGTGATACTATCATAGATAGGAGTATGCCAAACCAACTGCCTAGAGAAGCGGTGGAGATTTCGAGGTCCAAGTTTTTACGCTGTAAACGACTCAATTCTCTGTAGTCTTCATTGGCAATAAACATTATGGGTATCCTTATCGATCCGTCCAGATTGAAGTTGTTTGAGTACATTGTGATCAACCCACCGTAGGGTTCATCATTAGCTACAAGAATACTGGTCGGGTTTAGACCCGAATTGACAATATTCCGCACCTTATCTACAAATGTACATTCGCCTCGTAACACAATTAGCGTTTTGTTGTAGAATTGTGCGAGTTCTAGATGAGAATGGAAGTTTGGGTCGCAGGCATTATTAGGCAAGATTCTATATTTTGATAACAAAGGCGAGGCCAAAATGGCACTAAAAGATGCGTAACGACCATTAGATTGGTGGTTTACAACACCACGGGAACTATCAGTAGTATTGTAAGATATAATAGAGTCTATAGGGAAGAACAAATTGAACAATGAATTCAATGGTGTTTCCATTTCCAAATTGAGAAAATTCACTTTTACTGCCTTGTAAAAGTCAGTCGACCCGTTTAGACTACTTTTAGGCTGTTTTTGGTACGATAAGTCACCTATATCTTCGATCCCATTAGATATAAATTTGTGACTAATATCAACATTGGGAATAACTGTAACAAAAGTGAGGAAAAATGTTAGCAAAATCAATGTGCCACAAATAAATATTCGGGGTTGATATACACTCCGAGTAGGTTGAGTATGAGACACGATTAATGCCATGGTGGTGCATTAATAAATGGTTAAATATGTTTATAGATCATGCCTATTTAAGGATCATGAGAATGTTGCAAATCAGCAGAATGCATAGAAGCATTATGGCTGAATGGCTGCAAAAAATGTTCCTGACAGAGAATGAAATTGGGTAATGCTTTATGATGAATTACCCCTTATTAGGTATTCTGGATGGTTTACTTCTATCAGAAGCTACTTGATTGATTGTTACGTCTATGTATTATTCTATATACTAAAATACATCTCCGAGCTTGAGTCTTGGCGCAATATTCATCGAAATTAATTCTTGGAATAATAATTTTGCAGCATAAGGAATTGTCATCTTGATAACATTTTCTGAACTCTTACATGTTGTACACCATGTATTGTATCCCATTAATCCACATTTGTTGCAAATGTCACATTCAAATGCATCTGACGAAATCATTAATCTTTCCAATAATAATTGCGATGCCCCATAAGCAATGACACAGTCTCTTTCCATTTCCCCCAATCTTAAACCACCATCTCTCGATCTACCTTCGGTTGGTTGTCTTGTTAAGACTGCTCTTGGACCTCTGGCTCTGGCATGCATCTTATCTAACACCATATGTTTCAACTTTTGATAGTAAATTGGTCCAAAGAAGATATATGCTTGCAAACATTCACCTGTAATACCTGAATATAACATGTCTTTACCCGAATAGTTGAAACCCTTTTCGACTAATATTTTCGACATATCTTCCAATTCAGATCCTCCAAAACAAGTACCATATTCTAAGCTTCCATTTAACACCCCAGCTTTACCAGATATTAATTCAATCATCTTACCAACCGTCATCCGCGATGGGAAACCATGCGGATTCATAATGATATCAGGAGTAACACCTTGGTCATTAAATGGTAAATCTTCGTGTTGGACAATAATACCACAAACCCCTTTTTGTCCGTGTCTGGAGGAAAATTTATCCCCTAATTCTGGTCTTCTAGTTTGTCTTAACAAAACCTTAATTAAAGCTTGATCATTGTCACTAACAGACATCATCACTTGATCGACATATGATGGTTCTGGACCTTTATAAAATGCTGGTGTTTCTCGATGACTCTCAACATTTTGCATTTGGTCGTTGTGCCCAAGAACTGACTCTCCGGCATTGGTTGGTACACTCTTGTTAACATAGACTTGACCATTTTCAACTCTTGCACCAATTTCACCTAAACCATCGGGACCCAATGCCTTGTGGGGGAAGATTGGATTGTTGTTTTCGTCAACCCTCATACCAGTAACAATATCTTTTGTATGGTTAGGGTATCTCTTTAATTGAATTGTGTTTTTTCTGACAACTTGACAACGACCAAATCCTCTATCTAGCGATGACTTATTTAATACCAAAGCATCTTCAATATCATAACCAGAATATGACATAACTGCAACAGTGGCATTCTGACCAGCTGGCAATTTATCGTAATCAATTAATTCAATGGTTTTAGTCTTAACCATAGGTTGTTGAGGATACACCATGAAATATAATAAGGTATCAATTCTTCTAAATTGATTGTATGCAATTGCTCCAATAGCTTGTTTACCCATCGCACATTGATAGGTATTTCTAGGAGATTGATTATGATGTGGATAAGGAATTAAACCAGCAACTGCCCCTAAAACAGTAAACGGTTCAATTTCAAGATGTGTGAAAATTTGACCATTAGCTTCCCCGAGATTACTTTCGTATAAAGCGATTAAAGAATCATTTTCTTCGTTCACATCGACATACTCGACCAAACCATGGGTTAAGAAATCATCAAATCCCCATGTTCCTTCGAGCAACTTTTTCAAGTGTTCTGCGGTAACTTTTGGTACATTATTCTCCACAATAATTAATGGACGACAAATACGACCACCATCAGTGGCAATATGGACTGCTTGATGGTGTGTATTAGTGTAAATGGAAACAAATTCTGATGATCTCCCTGTTCTTCTTAAACGACGGAAATCGGTAACGAATTTAGATGGGAATCTTGTACAACCAATCAATGTACCATTAAGGTAGATTCCAAAATTTCCCTTGGCGTGTAAAGTTGCGGAGTCTATATTTAAAATACTTTCACAACCAAGAACAAAACACAATTTCTTAATTGGTAATTCTTCCTCATCGGTAGTAATGTGTGTCATTAATGCTAAATTTTTCACTAAACCACAAGCTTCCCCTTCTGGGGTATCAGAAGTACAAAGCATACCGAATTGAGAAGGTTGTAATGCTCTTGGACCAGAAACTTTTCTTGATTTTTCGAATTGTGATGAAATACGGGTCATCATCCCTAATGCAGAAATATATGATAATCTAGATAAAACATGGGTAACCCCAGCCCTTTCCATCTTGAAACGTTTTAAGGACCAATTACCGGTGGAAATTGCACGGTTTAAACCCATGGTAATGTTATTAGAATGAATATTAATTGATAATAATGCATCGAATTCCGAAGTTCTACTTGGCTTTTTCAATATCTTATCAATATTAGCTTTAAAGTCGGAATTGAATTTCTTGAACAAATCTTCAAATAATAACGACATTAATTGACCAGCCAATTCCAATCTTTTATTACCAACATAATCTCTATCGTCAACCATGGAAGGGTCATGCATTGTCATTATAACTCTTCTTGCCATGGTGGCAATATAAAGAGCTTTTTCTCTGAATTGTAAATCAGCTACAGTTAAATGGGCCACAATAGTAGTAGCAATGGCTTCTATACCTTCTTGTAATTGAGATAATTTTGGAGCCCCAGCTCTTCTGATAGTTTTAACTCTTTTACCCACATACAAAAGAGCTTGTTGTTGGGTAAATACTTCTAATCTGGAAGCTTCTTCAAAATTAACTACAAACAAATCCTGGAATTCAGAATTTGCCCCACATACCAATTGCATAATTTCCAAATCGGAAGTTATACCAGCGGCTTTTAAAATGATTACGATTGGAACATCTTCACTAATAGAATTATGCTTTAAGTAAATTTTATCATTTTTGGTGATAACATAAGTTTTCGATTTTCTTTCGTGAGTGGAAGAAGTTACCGATGCTTGCACGATCCCTTTCTTTTCATCGGCTTCAACAATGATACGATTCTTGGATAATTGTTCTTGCACCAAGATGACTTTTTCCGTACCATTGACGACGAAATAACCACCAGGATCAATAGGACACTCGTCCAACGCAGCCATTCTCTTCTCGTCTATACCATCAAGAATACATTTGTTCGATCTCAACATGATAGGCATTCTACCAATTTCCAAATCTTTGTGCATGATGATTTTTCTACCTCTAGTATATTCAACATCGACATAAATCGGAGCCGAATAAGTATGGTCTCTCAATCTACATTCGTGCGGAGGCATGATGACATCTTTCACTCCGGGAGCTGAGGAAGACTTATGGCCCACTCTAATGTCAAGATACTTGAGATAAAACTCCGGATCAACATCAGAAAGAACAAGTTCGTTGGCTTTGATGATTTTTTTTAAATCAAAATCAACAAAATAGTTGAACGAATCCAAATGCTGTTTAACTAACCCTTTAACTTTCAAGAATGCTGGCAATAAGTTCCATTTATCTTCAGCGGTATTGATCTCATCAGTCAATTTCTTACCCTTATATTGTGGCTGAAACAATTCTTGAAAAGCCTCATCAGACTCGACCAGTAATTTTCTCTTACTTGACATCAAGAAACTACACGATTCGAACAAATAACCTGGTGGATCAAAAACAATTACTAGGTGATTCGTTTTACAACATTTTTACATCTCTGCTCTTCGCAGTCTTTGCAGAATTGGTATGGGCGCGACTTTCTTACTAACCACCAGTTGAAGCGAAGGGAAGAAGGAAAGAAAGAAGCAGGTTTATATATTGATATACATACATGATGCGGTGTATTTAAGGTATTAGTTTGTATTTGTATGGGGAATTCAAGCGGTGAAAAATTGTGGAATTTTTTGTGCCTGGGGATCTATAGTGAGAGTGATGGCAATAATTTGCAGCCATTGCCTTTTTACAAATCAAGAAATGAAGCGTATAAAGATCCTACCTTGATATAAAACTGTACTGGAAAGCGTAGACATAGTATGAATCTAAAATTACGGCACCATAAGCAGAACTCCATAGTTGAACTCTCTGTGTTGTCAGTAGTGATTTAGAGAGCACAGACTATAGAGCAGAGCACATCTCAGGGCATCTAGTAGACATTTCTTAGAGCATTATATTCTACCTCTTGATACCGTCGATCCTCAACTCTATTCATACACGAACTCTACTTACTGTACATATCACAGAGCCACCATTGACTTTAATACTGGAGTTCTATCTGCCCTTACACCACCTACCACTCTAAGCTACTGCTCTACTGCCTTATGCTTGTTCCTGTATACACCTCACCTACTTAAATCAAATTCACTTTCTCTATTTAAACATTATTGCAGTGAGGATGTCTTCCAGCAATCTCTTCAAGGCTACCGTCAATGAATACCTCGAGGGCCTTCCTGAGTCCATCCAGTCTCAACTATTCCAGTCATCGGCCACATGTTTAGCTATATACCGTTTATTACCTCCTATGGCGAAATTTTTCATCATGTCTATGGTATTCAATAAACAATTAGTATCGATAAAAGATTTGGATAAATGGTGTAAACCTTCAGCCCGGGTACAGAAATTTGAATCGTTGAATCGTCTAAAGGCTCTCCACCTATTATTGGAACAAAACAATCATTCTCACGTCTCATTGCATCCTACCTTTAGAACCAACTTTAGAAATTGTTTAACAGGTAATCAGCCAGCCAATGCCTTTGGTAGTTTATGTTTGACTCCAGACCAATTCCCAGTAGATATTCTCTTTTTGGATTCATTTGCTTCGTCTAAATGGGAAAATATCTTGCATTTCATGGTGGGAACTGAATCAACCAAGACGCCATCATCTTCGGTATTATCGTTACTTAAGCTGGGAGGACTTATGGAGGGTAAAGGATCTCGCTTAAGAATCACTAATATTGGGTTTCAGTTTCTTTTACAGGACATAAATGCGCAAATTTGGACGCTTCTTTTACAATATTTGAGTTTAACTCAAGACTTACATATGGACCCCGTAGACGTGCTAAACTTTATCTTTATATTGGGGTCGCTAGAGTTAGGGAAAAGCTATGCCGTAGCCAGTTTAAGTGCCACTCAGGTGAGTATGCTTGCTGATTTGAAGGACTATGGTTTGGTTTATCAAAGAACTGATACTTGTGAACGGTTCTATCCTACCAGACTCGCAACCACGTTAACTTCAGAATCGGTTGCATTGAAGTCACCATCGACGGCTTTGGATCAAACGTTGGAAATCACCGACTCTGAGAATCAACAATCATTTTCTAGTTCTGGTAACGATGGTACTATCATTCTTGAAACTAATTTCAAATTATATTCTTACACAAACTCCCCATTGGAAATTGCCATTTTGAACTTGTTTGTTAACTTAAAGACTCGGTTCGCTAATATGGTTTGTGGGCAAATCACAAGAGAATCTATTAGGAATGCTCTTTTAAATGGTATCACTGCCGAACAAATCATCAAGTTTCTTGAAACCCATGCCCATCCTCAGATGAAAATACTAGCAAAAGAAAAACTAGACAAGAAAATTGAGTTCGATACAAGCAATAACATTAATACCGCTGGTGGTGCTCCCCAATCACAAACTGCTACTGATGGAAAGGTTGCTCAGCATAAGTTAGAAGTTCTTCCTCCCACGGTTGTTGATCAAATTAGACTTTGGCAGCTTGAGTTGGATAGAATTCAAACATTCGATGGTTATCTATTCAAAGAGTTTTCAAGTCAACAAGAATACGATACATTGTGTAACTATGCTGGTGAAATTGGGGTATTAATATGGCAAAACAAAAACGCAAAGAAGTTCTTTGTCACCAAGGAGGGTGTTTCCCAAGTAGCAGATTTTGCTAACAGAAAATTCAAACGATAGTCATACGTTAAGTCCTACAACACCATTTACGAGTCGAACATAAGTTCATTAGTCACCGGTTCTATTTACAGGCTATGGGTTCTATTTACAAGATCTACCCTGAACAAGCATGACAATGCAGTAAATCTTTCTCATTGATACTACAAGCAACTGGAGTAGAATCATATATATCATAGTTTTCGTCAGTATTATTGGTTACTTCCGAAGAAGGTACTGGCGAAACGCTGGATGAGTTTGGAGTACCTGAATCTGGACTTTGATAGGCTTCGAGTTTCAACTTCTTCCTTTCAAGAAAGTCGTTTAATATGACCACTTTCTTTGCCTCGTCATATTTCTTTCTCTTTAACGGCTGCGTCAAAATTGCCGTGTCCAATTTGTTTGCTTCATCTGCATCCACGGTAAACTGAATGGCTTGAGAAGCTGCCTGTGTTCGCAAATAATACAACCCAGTCTTTAATCCACTTTTCCAGGCATAAAAATGGCAACTGGTTAGTTTTGCAAAGGTTGGATTTCGCATATAAATATTCATACTTTGCAGCTGGTCGATGAATTTACCTCTATCGGCTGCCAAGTCAATCACAACCTTCTGTGAAATTTCCCAAACAGTCTTGTAAAGCTGTTTAAGAGAATCGGGTATACAACTAATGTTTTGAATAGACCCATTTTCCATAATTAGTCTATTTTTCATGGCCAGGTTCCACAACCCTAGATCTATCAAATCTTTCAATAAATATTTGTTGACAATTTGGAATTCTCCTGATATTACTCTCCTTGTATATATGTTTGATGTATATGGCTCAAAACATTCATTAAACCCTAAGATTTGTGATGTAGATGCTGTTGGCATTGGTGCAACCAACAAGGAATTACGAAGACCATGTTTCTGCACACGATGCTTTAAACTGCTCCAATCCTCATACAAGTCGGACGGTTTGTGGTTCCACAAATCGAATTGTAGTAAGCCTTTCGACGCTGGAGATCCTTCAAACGAGCTGTAGGCACCGTCTTTTATCGCCAATTCTATCGAGGTTTCAATTGCTGCATGGTATATAGTTTCAAATATTTGAATGTTCAATGATTTTGCCTCTGGAGACTCAAATGGGAGCCTCAACTCCAATAACAAATCAGCAAAGCCTTGTACTCCAATAGCAATTGGTCGATGCTTCTTATTGGAAACTTCTGCGCTCTTAACTGGATATTTAGTCACATCTATGATCTTGTTCAAGTTTCTTGTTAAAACTTTGGTTACGTAGTGGAGTTTATCAAAATCAAATTGTATGAGAGATTCCCCGTCCTCTTCAACCGTCTTAATATACGTTGGCAAAGCTAGCGAACCTAAGTTACAAACGGCTGTTTCCTTTGCTGAGGAATACTCTATTATCTCACAGCACAAGTTAGAGGACTTAATAGTTCCAAGATTCTTCTGATTTGATTTCTTGTTGCAAGCATCTTTGTATAACATGTAGGGACCTCCTGTCTCAGTTTGCGATTGTAAAATTGCAAGCCAGAGCTTCTGGGCTGGTACTTTAGTTCTAAACTTGCCTTCAGATTCGTACTTTTCGTACAATGTCTGGAATTCATCACCAAAACAGTCAGATAACCCAGGGGCTTCGTCTGGCGAAAACAAGGCCCATTCTTCGTTATTGTTGACTCGGGTCATAAACAAATCAGAAATCCATAATCCATAGAATAAATCTCTCGTTCTCATTTCTTCACTGCCATGGTTCTTCCGTAACTCAAGTATATCGAAAATATCAGCATGCCATGGCTCTATGTATATCGAAAAAGCCCCAGGTCTTTTGTTTCCACCTTGGTCGACATACCTGGCGGTGTTATTGAAAACTCTCAACATAGGCACTAATCCATTTGAAGTACCATTAGAACCGGAAATATACGCTCCAGTGGCCCTGATATTATGTACATGTATACCAATACCACCACCTGCTTTTGAAATTAGCGCCGTGGTGTGCAAGGTTTTGTATATCCCGTCTATGGAGTCATCTTTCATTCCTACGAGATAACACGAAGACAAGTAATTGCTCTTATTCCCTGCGTTGAAAAGGGTAGGAGAAGCATGAATGAAATACTTCTTAGACATCAACTCATATGTTTCGAAAACATCATTAAGGTTGTCGCCATGAATACCAATCGACACTCGCAAAAACATAAATTGCGGTGTTTCTACAATTTTATTATCCACCTTGACTAAGTATGTGTTCATCAATGTTTTCATGCCAAAATATGACAAGTCGAAATCTCGTTTCTTATTTATAATCTTATTAAAGAAGAGTTTATTGGCCATTATTATTCTATAAAACGAATCGGAAACGAGACAGTACTTCTTTCCTGACCTTTTGTCAATCAGGTTGTAGATGAACTCAATGTTGTCACTAAACGCAACATCATTATCTTTTTGCAATTTATAAGCTTCAACTCTCCCAGCTAGTATTGAATAATGAGGGTGGTAAATAACCTTGGTCGCTAGACTTTCACTTACTAAGTGTAACAAGTCGTTTTTACTAATGGTATCAGGTAGTCCAATGGTAATAGTGTGTATAACTTCTTGAAGGTCTGCTAAAGTGGTATCTAATCCAAATATTAGCCCCTTTAGAAAATCTATTAGTTTTGCTGGATCAAAATCTGTCACTACATCGGATCCATCGATGCAATCCACAACCTTGCATGTCATGATAAAGAGTAGCTATGGGTTATATTGACGTTACTGTTTGTTTGGTTACTAAGTAATTTTTACGCCATCTCGAATATGCATGCGTGCTGCGAACAATTAGTTATCCTAATTAGGTTGACAGATGGCTGCAAAATGAGTAAAATTATGAGTTGACAAAAAGACTGCCACAAAAGCTAACGTTAATACAAGACTAAATGGCGATTTGAGGGATATAAGAAGGTTGGTACATGTGTTAATGAGAAGCTGTTTTTTTTTTTTTGATTGTGAAATATGGACCATATGTTCTGCTTTACTTGCACCATTAGATTTCACAGAAAACAGTGAAGTGAAATGGCTGCAAAATCAACCTCGCTTAATATAATGTACCAAATCTAGGTAAGCCATTACCGTGGTAACAGCTTGTATAGTTGTCGTCTTATTAAATGATGCAAAAACAAAAAAGGAATAGCTCGCACTCAGGTTCGAACTAAGGACCAACAGATTTGCAATCTGCTGCGCTACCACTGCGCCATACGAGCTATTTTGGATGTAAGAACAAGAAAGAATGCTGCTTTGAGTTATAGTGTAATATTTACTGCTACAATATCTACTAGAGTGTACTTTCTGGAAAGACATTGAAAATTGCTGAAAAATATATCTGGATAGATACTTAGATGAAAGAATTATGTGCTATCGCAACGAATTAGAGAAATCTTGTTTATCGAGCTAAATTGAAAAAAGAGACCATACAACCCTATATTGGGGTACACATGGGGGCACATATGGCGAGTACAGAAGGAGATACTGTTTTCTCCAACTACCGGTAGGAACTTTCACTAAAAAACGAAATAATGAACTACTAGCAGATATCAATTAAATGGAAAAATCACAAATTCTGGGGATTATCAGCTACGTAAAGCAACAAGGAGAGTATTTCCCAATCCTATTTACTACATTGATACCTACACTGATACCTACACTGACACCTACATTGATGCCTCGGATGTTACGTGGACCCATAAGTATACCCGAGGTAGAGATAGCATTGGCATATCTGTTACCCAACACTGTTGATTTATTTACGAAAACGGAACTCGTCAACTTACCCCAAAGCAAAGATGTTTCCAATATGGTTATGGTCGTCTTGTTGAGTATATCGTATATCGTAACTAGGATAAAAGCAAGCATATTTGCGATTAGTCAGATTAAAGATAAGAGAAAAGAAATTTCAAACTATCCGTGAAACCCATATACAATTCTTGGAAATAAACTGCCTAGAATTGCAACATCCGACTAGTTAAATAACTTATTCGTATGGGTATTAGCAATGAAGAATAGTCGGTTTAAATGTGTGGAAACTAGTACTTGCAAACTAGCATGTATACCCTATTCTAGATGCGTCAAGTTCCGCCTCATCCTATGCAGACAGCGACGTCAAGATTCTTTTTAAGAATTTTTTAGCTTTTCTGCACATTTTCTCATAATATCTAAAAGCAACAATTGTAAGTAATAGTCAACTGTAGCAATAGCAACAGATGGAACAAAAGTAACCTAGAGCACGTTCACTAGTAGTGTAGGCACCTTAAGCAGACAATGGAAGTCCCAAGACTTTGGCAAATGTATTGCAAATCTCTGGATCGACAAAAGAAATAATAAAGATCCTGTACCACATTGGGGGTCCAATCTAGAAGAATTGGTTCCCTTCCATTAGTGTGGTTCAGCACCAAAAGACTTTATAAGGAGAAATAGGCAGAAAGCGGAAGAAATGGAGAGATAAGAACAACATGTAACTAGTTGTAGTGTAGAAATTGTTCCGTAGTTAGTTAGTACGTTAACCATATTGTATATTCATTACCCCATTATCCTGTTATCATTATATATATATACCCTTCAAATTCCATCCTGGAATTGATCATTTACAATACATTACTAGTTAGTAAATAGCACAACTAGACCAAGTAGACTCTTGCTTATTCCAAGTAGACATTCTTGCTTATTCTAAGTAGTTCCTCTTATTCTCTATAATCTTATAGCCCTAATGTCATCTACACCTTTTAGTTAGGATTTCGTCTATGATTGAAAATAACCAATTGTGAGAATAGCGTAGAGGTTTTTTCAAGGTGAAATCAATGCCAATGTTACTGTAGAAATTCAAATCAGCATCAGTAGATCTCGAGGTAACTGCAATAATGGCAATACTATGTAATACATGATTATTACGAACAAATGTAGTGATATCAATCCCAGAAATAATAGGCATTTCAATGTCCAAGAAAATCAAATCAAACTTGTAATTTAGTAATAGTTCGTTTACTTGAGTGGAATCTATAGTGGTGACAATCTCTCCGTTTGGAAATAATTTAGTGATAATCTTTTCGAGGATTTTTACATTTATGATATTATCATCTACTATCAAAAAACAGTACGTTTTGCAATCATTTATAGGATACAAACTATCACAAGTTTGCATCTTATACCCATCTTCCTCAGTAGTGGTCCATCTTTGAACAAGCATTATGTAAATTTACTACGCAGTAGTAGTATTCTAGTGAGAATTGAGTTGGATATTTTAGTTAAGTACAGATCAAAGAATATCGAACATTAATTATGGTTCATATGATTATAAAAGGCATATTGCAGAGTAGATATAGGCAGAAAATTATTTTATAGCAACCCTTATTTTTACGATTTCAAAGGAATTTCTGCCGCCTGGACTTACTGACGCAGTGTGGTTGAAGTAAGAATCCTTGCCGCCTAACTGGCCCATAAAATTTTTCCCTAGGGCGGCCACCGTAGTCCCAAACAAGAATATTGGTGATCCCTGTTGCAAAGCACAGATCAACACCCAAGGGAAAATATGATACCATTTGTTCCGCCTGGGATTCCATTAAGTGTTGAAAAGTTGCCACATAAAAGTTCCCATTCGAGAATGGCAATCTAGAATCGTGACAAACGTTAAACCCGAATGAAGTAATCGGCTGCGCAGCAGCTGTCATTAGAGTGTAAGAATTGACACAATAGTGAGCAGAAAATTCGAGAAAGTACACAAAACCGTCGAAAAAGTTACACTGAAGGCATCCGGGTGTCAATATTGTACGTAGGTAAATAATACTATTGACGCATTGAAAATTTCGTATGCATCAGCCGCTTTAACGATACTTCAAGGGTGCATAGTGGTATCAGATTACGCCCATCGCATGAAACTTCCACCACTACTGCAGGCTTCTGCATTGCTACAGTCGGAACCCTGCACCGGTAGTTCATCTAGCCGTCTTAATACTTGCTTTCTTCACCGATATAGCATCGGCAAAACCTATAAAGGTATAACTCCGGATTGCCGATCTCTAGTTGTTCGTTTTGCTGTGAGTTGAGATTACCATTTTGGGTCGGTGTATTTATCCGGATCTACATACTTTCTATATACTGGGCATTCTTCTATATACTGGGCATTCTTTCTATATAATGGGCATTCTTTCTATATACTGGGCATAGGTCTTTAAACCGTTAGTTTTGTGCTATTTCGCTCATTAATTTAATACATTTGTCAATATTTTGTTGCTTTATTGCACAGATTGGGACGATCTTCCATCCTCTTGCATCAACAAAATTACGCAATGTATCGTACTTCTCGTTCGTTTTGGTTAAATCCGCTTTGGTAGCTACAACCAATACCTTTTTATTTGCCATTCTCTTTTCACCAACCTCTTCGAGTAATGTCTGTAAATCTTGAATACTATCCTTGGATTCCAACGATACTACAAACACTAACCCTCCAGATCTTTCTATATGACGCAAGAAATCAAGCCCCATACCCTTGTTTTCGGAAGCACCTTTGATGATTCCCGGTATATCCGCCACGGTAAACGGATCCTTATCAATGGAGGTGAATATAGTCCCCACAGTCGGCTGTAACGTGGTGAATTCCCAGTGTCCGACTCTGGGAGTCGCCTTGGAAATTGCCCTTAACAAGGTAGATTTCCCGGCATTTGGTAAACCAACTAGCCCTAAATCGGCAATCAATTTTAATTCTAGTAAGAAGAATTCAGTTAACCCTTCTCTTCCTCTAGTAGCAAACCTTGGGTTTCTTATATCTTTAGTTAAAAAGTGCATGTTACCTAAACCCCCTTTCCCACCTTTTAATAGTAATAATGGCTTGGTGGTTGGTTTATCCAAATCTAAACCAACTAGAGGGAACTTGTCGAATCTTATTTCCGATTCTATGGTTTCATGATCGTATTCAATGACCTTTTTATTCAACTCGTTAAAATAGTTTCTTTCTCTTTGATATTCTTCGTCTTTCTCCTTGAAAATCCACCCTTTACCAGGCGCATACCCATTTCTCAATAGTTGAATATTATCAACCTCATCACATTTAATATTCAATTTAATATCGTCAATGCTCTTACCTTCTCTTCTTGATAAGTAACCCTTAAGAATGAACGGATCAGGAATCCATCTTACAGTGGTACCTACTGGTACTTCAATAATGATATCTTCACCTCGTTTCCCATCCAATTGACTACCTTTCCCCGGAGTCCCAGTTTTGGCTTCGTAGGTTCTTTTTAGTTTGTGCAAAGATGACAAATTCTTATTTACAACGTTAATATAGACATTTCCCCCATCTCCCCCATCACCTCCGTCTGGAGGTCCGACGGGAGCATTGGCATCTCGGAAAAAGGCCACACAACCATTGCCACCTTTCCCACTAGATATCCTAAGCAAGCGTAAATCGACAAAAGTTCTCTGTTCTACTCGTTTGGCTTGCTTGGCCAAGTTATACTTTGTATTATAGAACACATGATGTGTGTGGTGATTGTTCCCAAAGAAATAATCAGTAAGTGATACTTGACGTTCATTGAACAGATATTCATCGTAACCCAAATCTTTGTATCTTAATAATTCACCTCCAGCCCTCACCGTCTTAAACTCACCTTCTACGTCGGCGTTATCAACAGCAATAGAGTAGTTCGTACTGGGTAGAAAGGGCTCTTCTTCAATGGTTTCTTGTAAGTCTGGTTGCAAAGTGTCTAATTCATCATCATATCTGATCTCGGTGACATTTTCAACATTTCGAAGAGGCGAAAATCTGCTAAAACTCCTCAAGCTTCTATAAGCTATACTACCAACTCTTACACCATTCATGGTTGTATTGCAGCGTATTGGTGGAGGGTGTTGTTGAAGTAGGTTTATCAAAGTGCTCACGTGAAAATCTCGAATTGGTGCGATGAGATGAGATGAGCTAAAAGCACACAAACTAAAGCTGCTTCTAGGAGATACTAGCGTAAGATAGTTTGTGTACCACAATGTCGTTTCAAGATTTGGGTGTTTCCAAGTGGTTGGACGAAGCCTTACGGGCCATGAAAATCCACACCCCGACCTCTATTCAGGCCGCCTGTATTCCTGAGATTTTAAAGGGCCATGATTGTATTGGTGGTGCAAAGACAGGGAGTGGTAAAACGATTGCTTTTGCTGCCCCCATGCTTACCCAGTGGTCAGAGGATCCATTTGGAATCTTTGGTTTAATTTTGACTCCAACCAGAGAGTTGGCCTTGCAAATTGCCGAACAATTTGCTGCCCTTGGTGCAACTATGAACATCAAAATCTCCGTCATTGTTGGTGGTGAAGATATCGTTAAACAGGCTCTTGAGTTGCAAAAACGTCCCCACTTTGTCATTGCCACTCCAGGAAGACTTGCCGACCATGTATTGAATTCTGGAGAGGATACTATCTTAGGTCTTCGTCGGGTGAAATACTTAGTACTTGATGAAGCCGATAGATTATTAAGTAATAGTTTCAGTAGTGACTTAGAACGGTGCTTTTCAGTGTTACCTTCGTCAGAAAAACG
Source organism: Suzukiozyma fluviatilis (assembly GCA_030560825.1). Lineage (NCBI taxonomy): Eukaryota > Fungi > Ascomycota > Pichiomycetes > Serinales > Debaryomycetaceae > Suzukiozyma > Suzukiozyma fluviatilis. The sequence goes on along the minus strand of JAKTVZ010000020.1, from coordinate 48,727 downwards.
TCAAACTTGTCTTTTTACAGCTACTGTGACCGATGCCGTCAGAGCTTTAAAAGATAGACCTGTTCCAAAAGGAAAACTTCCGGTTTTTATCCACGAGGTTGAAACCGTCGATAAAGTAGCTATCCCATCTACTTTAACCATTGAGTACGTCTTTGTGCCCTCATACGTCAAGGAATCGTACTTGAACATGATTTTGAAGTCATTTGAAGATGTAACTGCCGTAGTGTTTGTTAATAGAACCCACACCGCCGAAGTGCTTCGAAGAACATTAAGAAAGTTGGACTTTAGAGTTGCTTCATTGCACTCCGAAATGCCACAGACAGAAAGAACAAATTCCTTACATAGATTTAAAGCTGGCGCTGCTAAGATTTTGATTGCAACTGATGTAGCTTCTAGAGGGTTAGATATTCCTACGGTGGAATTGGTAATAAACTATGATATCCCCGCTGATCCAGATGATTTTATCCATAGAGTTGGTAGAACTGCGAGAGCTGGTAGAAAAGGTACTGCTGTGTCGATCGTGGCCGAGAAAGATATTGATAGAATTCATTCCATTGAAGAGAGAATAAATAAAAAAATGGAGTTGTTCCCAGATATGGACGACGATAAAGTCATTAAAGAGTCGTTGGTTGTAACCACCAGTGCCAAGAGAGAAGCTTTGATGGAGATGGATAAAGCCAATTTCGGAGAAAGAAAGCAGATAAACAAACGTAAGCATGGGAAAGATGAGAAGGAGAAGACAAAGGAGAAGTCACATAAGAAAAGAAAGTAGCATGTATATTAGCAATAAATAGAGATGAAGAGTGTGCAATGTAGTGCAGATATTCCAACATTCAATGATCCAGCATTGAAATGTGCAACAGTCAAAAGATTTGCATCACAGTGTAAAATGGTACTCTTATTTCAAAGTATAAGTACAATCGGTGACCGTTTAGTAAAATCGATCTAGCAAAGGAATCCAGTAGATCATAAACCTACCCGCTTTTGTGCTAAAGTTTTACATTTAATCTCTTCATGGCTTTGAGGCTTCGTCATGTATAAGTCTATATCTTATCTGAACCTGCTGTATTTCATCCTTACATTTTTACAGAAATCTGATCGTATGCTTATTCCCAGTATTTTTCTTTATCAACTGATGTATCCTTCTATAAGCAATAGAATATTGATCGCCATTAACGTCACAACGACTCCTGTTATACAAACAACCGTGACGAAATTGTTAAACCCATGTGTTTTTATCTTATGTTTAGCATAACGTCCTATAGTCACCATATAATTAAACCCCGATATCACAAGAATCAAAAGAGAAAATACAAGCAAAATGTATGCTACTACGGTCGAGGTGGTAGAACGAAACTGTTTGTGAGTGTCAGGTACTTCGATACCCGAACTATCAATTTTAAAATTTAAAATGATTCCTAGTGCTGCAAAAAATAGGGTAGTAGAAAAGCGAATAAATGTAAGGCATGTTCGTTCTGATTGTAGCACGTCTCTCGGCTCCGATGCTGTGATTTTTAGAACCAAACTGTAGGGAAAGTTACCCAAGAGGGAAGTTGTTTCATCTACAAGGGTTTCTTGGACCAAAGCTGGTGCTATACTGGCTTCTGGTGATACTGCTTGAGACATGATGATAAAAGTATAAAGTGCAGAAAGTATCAGTATTGGTGTAGATTAGTAGCGCAGAACGGTCTAGTAAGGTGTAGTGAGTCTTAGTGAGTCGAAATGAGTCGAAATGAGTCGTAGTGAGACTTAGTGCGTGGAAATGTTTAGTGTGTAAAAAGAAGGTGTAAATTAAAGAAATAATTTGGTAGCAAAAACAAGCTTATCTTATGCCACAGTAGAGACCAATATGTGGAGAACTCTCTGCATACTGTCGTGGTAGTCGCACCGCCATATGGTGGCAACCCTCTCCCTATCCTCTCCCTACGCTCTCCCCAAACAATCTTCATCTATCTTTACCAGTTCTGAAGCTAATGAACCCTAGAGAACTGCACTAGAAAGAAAATCTTCCATACATTATAAACACCCCCTAACACTGCTAAATATCTCTCTTTGACCCCAAAATAACTTAAGCTATATTTCCTTCCAAAACAATGCTTGCACAGAAGTGCGCGCCTTTATATGTTTTTCTAAACCATCTAATATCATAATAAGATATCCTGTAGTTTCTTCTTAGCACCACCAGCGTAGAAATGAGTACAAGAGTCAAGAGAACAAGAGCTTGTACCCACTGTGGTCACACAAACTTGTCGGTGGACCGTTATACCCCATCGGGAGATATTTCCTGTGAGCGCTGTGGTACGGTTCAAGATGAGAATCCTATAGTCAGTGAAGTACAATTCGGAGAAAGCTCCAGTGGGGCCGCTACCGTCCAAGGTACCATGGTTGGTGTCGACCAGGCCAGAGCTGGATTTGGAGGTAGACAGAATGCCTTAGAGTCGCGAGAACAGACGTTGATGAATGGTAAAAGAAAAATCAAACGTATAGCCATAGCATTAAAGATCTCCGACCATGTAGCGGAATCTGCCGGTGAATGGTTCAGATTGGCTTTGACCAACAACTTCGTGCAAGGGAGACGTTCTCAGAACGTTTTGGCAGCTTGTTTGTACGTTTCTTGTAGAAGAGAGAAAACCCATCATATGTTGATTGACTTTAGTTCTGCGCTACAGATTTCGGTGTACTCGCTAGGAGCAACATTTTTGAAAATGGTGAAAGCTCTACACATCACCAAGTTGCCATTAGCCGATCCTTCGTTATTTATCCAGCATTTTGCTGAAAAATTAGACTTCAAAGAGCACAATTCAAAAGTTGTTAGAGATGCGGTGAAATTGGCCCAGAGAATGGCCAGCGATTGGATCCACGAAGGGAGAAGACCAGCCGGTATTGCAGGTGCGTGTGTGTTATTGGCGGCAAGAATGAATAATTTTATGAGAAGTCACAGTGAAATTGTTGCTGTGGCCCATGTAGCAGAAGAAACGATTCAAAGAAGATTGAACGAGTTTAAAAACACAAAATCGGGAGAATTATCGATTTCCGAATTTAGAACTTCGGAAAATATAGAAACCTCCGATCCACCATCATTTGCTAAGAATCGTGATTTGGAAGCAAAAATTCAGAGAGAACTTGAAGAAAAAGAATCGAGTTTAAAGAGTTTAACAAGTTCCCAAGGCATTTCCAAAGCCCGAGGTAAGAAATTGGGAGCCAAAGAAGAACAAGCACAAGAAAAGGAAAAATTGCTCCGAACCATCTTAGCAGATTGCGACCTTTCAGAAGAAGATATATCGCGAGAATTATCAAGAATTATCAATCGTAAAAAGGGAGCGCTTGAAGACTCATTATATTTAACTCCACACGAAAAACAGAGCGTTTACGATATTGAACAACAGATCGAATTAGATAGACCCCGTAATTTGGTTGCAAATAATCCTAAAACGAAAGAGTTGTTGGATTCTATTAATTCTAGCGTGGACTTAAATTCCGACGATGACGACGAAGAGATCCTTTCCATCAAATTGACACCCGATGAAGTGGCGTTAAAAGAAAGAATATGGACCGGGTTAAACCACGATTTCATCATTGCCCAAGAAAAGAAACGCTTGAAATTAGAAGCAGATGAGCTTGCGGGAAATACTTCGGCTTCGACAAGGAAAAAGAGGAAAACCGCAGAAGATTCTGCCTACAACAAGAAACTACGTGAGTTTGGAGTAAACGAGTTCGATGAGCCATTGTCTGCAGCTGAAAGCGCCAGTCAAATGATTGCGAAAAAGTCCTTCTCGAAAAAGATCAATTATTCTGCATTCAACAACTTCTTGGACGGGTCAAACCCAGGCTTTTAGCACCACAGCACATCTCTCGCATCTTCACTTCATTGCTATGTACATTATATAGATCTGTTTAATTTATTGTCCTGATTAGTGACTTGTAAAGTTTGTATTGCGGCACGGATGTTTTTCTGCTACTCGATTTTGTGTGCGATGAGCATCGAATAAAGCGATGAGATGAAAAATTCAAGTTATACTATTCTAAGGAATATACGTCGACATCATGGGAAAGAAAAGAAGATGTGCTGTATTGCCTACCAATATCATCTTGTTGCAGAATGTCGTTCGTCGTGATCCAGAATCGTACCACGAAGAGTTTCTCCAGCAGCACGCTCATTATGAGTCGTTGCGAGACATCTTTATGATGAACCCATCTGCTAGCGATAAGGGCACTGAGTTTGGTGAATTGATTGGGTTTATGTCTGCTGTCTGCAGCTGTTACCCTAAAGAGACTGCCAACTTTCCAGACGAATTGAAGAATATTTTGTTAACAAACCATCGAGATTTATCTCCGGAATTAAGAGAAAAAATTATTCAATGTTTAACTATGTTAAGAAACAAAGACATCATTTCCGCTGAATCTTTAATTCAAACCATTTTCCCTTTGTTGACAGCATATTCAGCTGCTAATGCCACCCAGGGACAGCATGTAAAAGCTTTAAGAAAACAAATTTATAGCACATTAATTTCCTTATTAAAATCAGTTAATTCTGGTGCTAAGAATCAAAAGTTAAATAGGTCTACACAAGCTCTTTTGTTCAACTTGTTGGAGCAAAGAGACTCCCAAGGGTTGTGGGCTACCAAATTGACGAGAGAATTATGGAGAAGAGGGATCTGGGATGATTCTAGAACTGTTGAAATCATGACCCAAGCTGCCTTACATCCTGATGTGAAAGTTTCTATTGCTGGGGTCAAGTTCTTTTTGGGTGCCGATAAAGAAAGAGAAGCCAACTTTGAAGACGATTCATCTGATGATGATGGATTTGATTTGGGTGCCATGAAGCATAGTATGACTGTCAATAAAAAATCGAAAAAGAAGGAAAGAAAATTGGAGCAGGCTGCAAAACAGTTGAAAAAGAAGAGTAGTAGTAAGCATTCAGCTACTTATTTGAATTTCTCTGCTATTCATTTATTGAGAGATCCCCAAGGTTTTGCTGAGTCATTATTTGATATCCATTTGAACGGTAAAAGTTCTAATAAATTTGATTTAGAACAAAAGATTTTGTTGATGAATTTGATTTCTCGTTTGATTGGTACCCATAAGTTGACTGTTTTAGGTATATATACCTTCTTCTTGAAGTATCTTACTCCAAAACAAAGAGATGTAACTCAAGTTATGGCTGCTGCTGCACAAGCTTCTCACGATTTAGTGCCTCCAGAATCGATTTCGGTTATGATTAGAAAAATCGCCGACGAATTCGTCAGTGAAGGTGTAGCCCAAGAAGTTGCCTCTGCTGGTATTAATACTATTAGAGAAATCTTGTCCAGAGCCCCATTAGCAATTGATGCCACTTTATTACAGGATTTGACAGAATATAAGGGTTCCAAATCTAAGGCAGTTATGATGGCTGCTAGATCATTGATTTCCTTATATAGAGAAGTTGCTCCAGAAATGTTATTAAAGAAAGATCGTGGTAAGGTTGCTAGTATTGAACTTCAACACGGTGAAACTAGCGGGTTACCACAATTCGGTAACCAGAATGCTGTTACTTCTATTCCAGGTTTGGAATTATTAGCCAAATGGAGAAAAGAACAAGGTTTAGAAGCAACTAACGATGAAGACGATTTAGCCAATTGGGAAGTAGAAGAAGACGAAAGCGATGTTGAAGGAGACTGGATCAATGTTGAATCAGACAAAGAGTATAATATCAGTGATTCTGAAGACGAAGACGCTAAAGAAAAGAAACAAGGTAAAGCAAGTGCTAATGCCAATGACGACGAAGATTCAGATTTAGAATTATCTGATGATGAAGAAGCGGATACCGTTGACGTAGAGGAAAGTGATAGACCAACCAAGAAACAAAAGAAGGCGGAAGAAGCTAAGCAAGAAGCTCTCGAATCAGAAAAGGCAATGCAAGAATTATTAGCCAGTAGAGTTTTGACCCCAGCTGATTTTGCTAAATTAGAAGAATTGCGTACGGAAGCTGGTCTTGAAAAGATTATGGGAGGAAAACAGACCAATGAAGATACTGTTGACTCCACCACCTTAGTTGGTAAGGTTAAATACAAACAATTGCGTGAAGAAAGAATTGCTGCTGCCAAAGAAGGAAAAGAAGATAGATCATTTGGTTCTAGAAAAGGTAAGAGAGATGCTACTCATTCGACTACAAATAGAGAAAAGGCTAGAAAGAAGAATTTCGTTATGATGATCCATAAAAAGGCAGTGCAAGGTAAACAGAAATTATCGTTACGTGATAGACAGAAAGTGTTGAGAGCACATATTGATAAGCAAAAGAAGAAAGGTCATTAGTTTAAATTTACACCATTGTACATTAGAATATTCGGTTTATTAGTAACAACATGGGCATTTAGTAGTTTATACGTATTAATACAGAATAAACATTCCATTCAATGCGATGAAAGTAAATGCGTGCAATTTACCGTATTGCTATTGTAGCACTTTGTTTGCTGTGGTTCATGCTTCTGAAATTTAATTTTTCGCAGCCATGGCTGCAAATTATTTTTTAAGAAATAGATTACACAAGGCTAGTACTACAGAAGTATTGAATTATTAGTTACTTTTGATTATATGTTTGGTTCATTCCAATACAGTAATTCCTGGGAGTATGTTAAACAGGAATATTGAGTCGAAACGGCTGAATTGCGGCATTTGATGAAAATATCAATATTTTTACTATTTTTGGGTTACACATTATTATTCCTACTAACTACATCTGGTTCACAATATATTTTGTCATTTAATAATACACAAAAGCCTTCGAGACTAGCTATTAAAACAAATAATTGAACTAAAGAATCACAAACATAATAAAGCAATAGTAGAATACTACAGTAATAGTGGCAGGGGAAACGGCACCATTGGTATCTCAACCAATAATGACAGAGCTCCACGGAACAACATCAAGATTTCTGTCGATTTATAAATTTTTTTCCTTCTTGGCCTTCTTTTCAGCTCTTCTAGCTTCTTTTTCAGCGGCTCTTCTCTTCTTGTCCTTCTTTTTTTGAAGTTCTTGGATTTTTGGTTCGACTTCAGAATCGTCATCAGACGAATCAGAGTCGGAATCGTCTGATTCTGGGGCAGCAACATTGCCCAATTCTTCAGCAGCTTTTTTGGCAATGGCTACTGGAATTTTATCGTTCAATTCTTTGGAAGTTTTGTAATCTTCTTTTTCCTTTTGGTAATCCTTGAGTTCGACAGCGTACTTTCTTTGCCATTTGCCCTTTTCTTCAGGAGAGATATTGGCCCATTTTTCTCTAATGAGTTCATTCATATCAATAGCAGATAAAGATGGTAATCCTTTACGTTTTCTTTCTTCACTAATAATTTTTCTAGTTTCGAAAGAAAATTGAAAGTAAATAGTCAATGGTTTCTTTGGAGCATTTGGGTCCTTTTCCACCTTCTTCTTGATTGGCTTCTCATCGGCTTTGACCACTGGAAGTTTGATACCATTAGTGACAGAATCTACGGCGTGCGTAGCATCGACAATTGATTTCAAGGCATTAGACAAATTGACTAATTGTTCCCCGTGAGGGTCACTAGAAGTGGCATTGTAGAAGTTGATGGCGGCATTGGCGGTGTCGTTAGCAACTTTGGACAATTCGTAAAGAGAACTGACTAAAAAATCTTTGGCGAGCTTTAAATCGGACATTTTCTGTGTATTTGGTATTAAAATGGAATAAACACTAAAAGAACTGCCTAACGTCGTGGTAGAGTTTTTTTTTTCACCAGGGGGGGATGATGGTGGACGTGGCAAATTTTTACTGACATTATACTGAGGCGCACGCAAAAGTGACGTGATGATTTACCGCAAATTTAGCCAGTACACAGTAGGTCCATCATGGGCTGCGTATATGTGTTAGCGGAGTAGTGTAGGTTAGTGTTGGTGAGTGGAGGTAAGTGGAGGTGGGTTACGGGTCAATTTAGTATGGTGATTATAAGTATTTATTTTATTTAGATGTTGATTTATTTTATTTTTTTGTAGTGTAGTATTACTAGTGAATAGTCGAGGTTATTACAGTGGTTAATTATGATCTTGGTTAAATGTATAGTTTGTTTTAGTTTTTCCTGTGCTTTTTGTATTTGTTTTGATTCGTGTAGTTTGTTTTGATTGTGGTACAATTAGTACCGCCTTTCCGCACTACGAAAAAAAATACAAAAAGAAATAGTGGTGCTGCCTGGGTATGCGGTAACAGTAACCCTTACTGCGGTATGGCAGTACCGGTAGAATAAGCATTAACGTAGTAATAATAATGTATATTATTATTGTAGAGGATGGATAGAAGTGGAGAATTGGCAGTATCTACACTAATTTTAGTATATGTTGTTTACGTTGTTTACATTACTATCCAGCAGTTTCCTTAAATAGTAGGCAGCCAGGCTATCCCTTCCCGGAGTGCTTGCACTGTTGTCAGTTGGTAGACGGATACATTGCAAGCAATGCTTCATCGGCAGGCCACCACCGCAGTAATTCCATCTGGTGCCAATGTTTTGCCGCGGTATCCCATTGTTCGTCACACGCCTATACAGCACTATGCGGCACCACTTACCGCTAAAGGTACCATGCGGTAGCCCGGAACGCAATTACGTCGTTTTAGTAATAGTTCGTCGAATCATCTACGAACTTTCGTACCAGCTCCTGCTACCGACAATTTTTCTTGGTCCCAATTTACCGGCAGTAGCTCAATGTGCCTAGCCCTCACTACAGCACCGAAATTGATCCGTCTAATCTGTGATGAAATTATGACTGCATTATAAAACTATCTATTAAGAATTCACGTGTATTATCTCGTGTATTATCTCTTTATAGGTACAATACTCATTTCACCTAAAAACACTACTAAATAACTTTTACCATATAGTACAAACAGAATATATCACCTATACTTCTTTTATTTCATTTACAATAATACATTATTATGACCACAACATCTAGTAGAATCAATTAAACAATTATTAATGTTCCATATATAAACTGAAGATAGTTTCAGCATTATTAGAACCATTTATGACTTTTTCAATTTTCATGTTTAATGCAAAAATCTGGGGTAACATTAAAATCCATCGTACGAAAAATTTAATTCTTTTGTAGAATCCATGTCTAAAGCAATATCAAAAGCTCTAAATTACGCAGTAACATGTCCTGGTCAAGGGTTTGTAAGACATGGACTATTGCTTCCTTATAAATCATTACAAGGTTATTTTCAACAAGAATTAAACGTCATAAACGAAACATTGGGAGAAAAGTTTTCCCAAAAATTGTTTGACACAACCGATCAAAATTGGCTATTGAAAACCTCCAATGCCCAACCGGCAATTCTCTCTACCACCTATATTATTTACAAAATAATCGAGAGGAAGTATGGTATTGATCTTACATCTAATGCCAAGTTCATCTTGGGCCATTCTCTCGGAGAGTATACGGCTCTATTACTAGCTGGCGTAATTGATTTACCATCAGCAATAAACTTGGTGCGGAAAAGAGGTCAATTAATGGAAGCTATCGTGGCAGATTCTCCAGCCAATTACGGCATGGTAGCCTGTTTAGTTGGAAACCAAGCCAACAGCGATAAAGTAATTGAAACAGCAAAACAGCATAATATTCTCGGGAATATCAATTCCGTACGTCAGATTGTCTTATCTGGAGAAATAAGCAAAATTAAACAGGTCATTGACGAGTTGAATACATCTAAACGCATCATTTTGAAGCAGGTATTATTACCAGTGGAAATTCCTTTCCACTCATCAATTTTGAGTGAGGTGGGAAGCCAATTATGGCCGCAAGACGGGGCCATACAGACACAAAAAGTACCGATAATCAGCAATTTGACAGGCGAACCAAGTTATGACTCGATTAGTACCTTGGAGAACACCCTAAGATGTAACCATGAACCAGTACAATGGGAGAAGTCTATGCAATACTTACAAGATGAAGGTATCGATCATATAATAAATCTTGGTCCAGGTACTGTATTATCAGGACTCAACAAGACGCGGAAGTTTACCAATGTCAATTTGGATTTACCTGAATCGTTCTCCAGCATAAGTGCATTAGAATCTACAACTTAATTGATCAAGTTAACAGCATCTACACTTACATAGAATCTACAAAAATAGGCTTAACCAAAGGATATACATAACAGCTTATTCAAAAGGAGTTTCACAGAGATCAGATCAAATACAAACACAGAGATGTTCTAGCTTACAATGAAACTCTAATAACTAGTGTAGATCATGTAGTTTTAGTTAACAAGAAATAGACCGTATAGTAGTAATTTTACACTGCATAGATAAGATGCATGGTGAGAGGTACATAAATAGAACGATGCTAATGAAATTGTACCTAGAACAAAAATCTCGCTAAAACGCAGTACCACTGACTGTTAACTGTTTCAAGGTGGTAGGAGTCGTACTGAAACAATTAGTTCCTAAAATAGCACCAGGTACCACTACTGGAACAATTACTACCAAAAGTAATCTAAACGTTACCACGGTAATAGCGATAAGTTCCGAGTCACAGTACTATCGAACCACGAAAAATTACCTAATTCTATTGGCGCGCACCGTTATCGCCTTGGCGATAGCCAGGCCCACCGCGCCATCACGACACCCTGGCAGTACTGGAGCCGTGCAGTCGGTGCGGCTGGCTGTATACCAACGAAGATTACCGTGGTTCCCCCAACGCCACCACCACCCTCGTGGTAATTCATTTTCCCCGAGTCGGTAATTTAGCACGAGTCAATTTCTCACCGTTTATCCAACGCTTGATCAAACGCATTTGAAAAATCTTATTTCGTTTCTTTTCTTCAGACAATACAATGGTTGCTACTCTCATTGATGGTAAAGCCATCGCTCAACAAATAAGAAGCAACATCCATGATGAGATTCGTGATTTACAATCGAAACATAGCGATTTTGCTGCTAATTTAGTCATTTTTCAAGTTGGTGAAAGACCTGACTCCACCACCTACGTCAGAATGAAGTTGAAAGCGGCTGAAGAAGCCAGTGTCGGCTGCAAATTGATCAAATTGGCCGATACCACCACCGAATTCGAGTTACTTTCGGCCATCGCCAAAGCAAACGAAGACATTCATGTTGATGGGATCTTGGTGCAATTACCATTACCAAAGCATATTGATGAAGCCAAAGTCACCAATGCTGTGCTTGCTGATAAAGATGTGGATGGGTTTGGTCCATTCAACGTCGGAGAATTGGCCAAAAAGGGTGGAGAACCTAATTTCTTGCCTTGTACTCCAAAGGGTATCTTGGAATTATTGGACCACCACAATGTAGAAATTGCTGGTAAAAACGCCGTTGTTTTGGGCAGATCCGACATTGTCGGTAAGCCTATTGCCTCGTTGTTGACCAAGAACAACGCTACTGTCACCACGGTTCACTCCAAGACTCCATTGGAAGATATCAAGTTGTACTTGAGCAGAGCCGATATCGTTATTGCTGCCATTGGCCAACCCCAATTTGTCCAAGGTGAATGGTTGAAGGAAGGTGCCGTAGTTATCGATGTAGGTACCAACTTCATTGACGATGCCAGCAAAAAATCTGGGTCAAGAATGGTAGGAGATGTTGATTTCGAATCTGCCAAAGTCAAAGCCAGCTTAATCACTCCTGTTCCAGGTGGTGTCGGTCCAATGACCGTCGCTTGTCTCTTAGAAAACGTCATTTTGGCTGCCAAGAGACACTACGCCAAAAACAACGAAACCACCAAATTCTCCAACCCTTTAAAGTTAGACTTGGTGAAACCAGTTCCTTCCGATTACGAAATCTCCAGAGCACAACAACCAAAGAAAATCGACCAAGTCGCTTATGAATCGGGAGTATTAGAATCTGAATTGGAATTGTTTGGTGCTTATAAAGCCAAAGTTTCCTTAAACATCTTAGACAGATTAAAGCACAAGAAAGACGGTAAATACGTGTTGGTTACTGGTATCACTCCTACTCCATTAGGAGAAGGTAAATCCACCACCACTGTCGGTTTAGCCCAAGCTTTAGGGGCCCATTTGAACAAAAACGTCTTTGCAAACGTTAGACAACCTTCTATGGGACCAACCTTTGGTATCAAAGGTGGTGCTGCCGGTGGTGGTTACTCGCAAGTCATTCCTATGGATGAGTTCAACATGCACGTTACTGGTGATATTCACGCCATTACCATGGCCAATAACTTGTTAGCTGCCGCTATTGACACAAGAATGTTCCATGAAAATACCCAAAAAGACGGTCCTTTGTACAAGAGATTGGTTCCAGCCAAGAAGGGAGTTAGAAAGTTCCCTACTTGTATGTTAAACAGATTGAAGAAATTAGGAATTGACAAAACCGATCCTGATAGTTTGACCGAAGAAGAAATCGCTAAATTTGTCAGATTAGACATTGATCCAGAAACTATCACCTGGAGAAGAGTTGTTGACTGTAACGATAGATTCTTGAGAGGAATTACTGTAGGTGAAGCTCCTACCGAAAGAGGTATGACCAGAAAAACCGGGTTCGATATTACTGTTGCTTCCGAATGTATGGCTATTTTAGCTTTAGCCAACTCTTTACCAGACATGCGTGAAAGATTAGGTAAGATGGTGGTTGCTTCGTCCAAGGCTGGTGAACCAGTTACCTGTGAAGATATTGGATGTGCTGGTGCTTTGACTGCCTTATTGAAGGATGCTATTAAGCCAAATATCATGCAAACTTTAGAAGGTACTCCTGTTTTCGTACACGCTGGACCTTTTGCTAACATTTCTATTGGGGCCTCGTCCATTTTAGCCGACAAAATGGCCTTGAAATTGGTCGGAACCTCGCCAGATTTGTCCGAACAAGAAAAAGCCGAAGAAGAAGGGTACGTTGTCACCGAAGCTGGATTTGACTTCACTATGGGAGGAGAAAGATTCATCAACATCAAATGTAGATCTTCCGGTTTACAACCAGACGTCATTGTTATCGTCGCTACTGTACGTGCTTTGAAGGTACACGGAGGTGGTCCAGAAGTCAAAGCTGGTGCCCCATTAGCTCCAGAATACACTCAAGAAAACGTCGAGTTATTAAGAGCTGGATGCAGCAACTTGGGTAAACACATTGCCAATGCCAAAACTTACGGTTTGCCAGTAGTTGTTGCCATTAACAAGATGTCTTCCGACTCCGACAAAGAACACGAAGTCATCAGAGAAGAAGCCTTGAAATACGGTGCTGATGATGCCATTGTTTCCAACCATTGGGAAGAAGGTGGCCAAGGTGCTGTTGATTTGGCCCAAGGTGTTATCAAAGCTGCCAATTCTACCGACAAACACTTCAAGTTCTTGTACGACACTGCACCAAGTGTGGAAGAAAAGATCGCTACCATCGCCAAAGAAATGTACGGTGCTGGATCGGTTGAATTTTCCGAAGAAGCCAAAAAGAAGATCGATACTTACACCAGACAAGGGTTTGGTAACTTGCCTATTTGTATTGCCAAGACTCAGTACTCGTTATCTCACGATGCTGCCTTGAAAGGGGTACCTACTGGCTTCACCTTCCCTATCAGAGACGTCAGAGCTTCCATTGGTGCCGGGTATTTGTACGCTTTAGCCGCAGAAATCCAAACCATTCCTGGATTGCCTACTCACTGTGGTTTTATGAATGTCGAGGTCAATGAAGATGGAGAAATTGACGGATTATTCTGATTGAAGCCATTGTGATTACTGGTCAATTCAGTGCTAAAACTTAAAAGTTCAACACTTATGAAGTTACGATTTTAGTTCATGTACAATTTAGTTCAACACATAGTTATATAAAGTTTAGACAAAGTGTTAATACAGAAATGTAGAGTATTCGAGATGTAATTGTAGAAATCTTAGTAGTGAGTATACTATTGTAGAGAGTCTGTTATTAATAAAAGTGAAGAAATAAAATGTTACAAAAAGAGTATATTCAGTAAAATATATTTAAGTGAATAGTGCACAGAATCACTTTGGTAGCCAATGCGTACAACGACAGACGGTAGTAGTTATTCAGTATGCAAAGTCTGCAGTATTTCTACTGTCTTACGCAGAGTCTCAGAGCCGAGCGAGATTATGCACAGAGTCTGTAGAATTAGCTTACACAGAGCCGGTAGTACATCTTACACAGAGCCGGTAGTACATCTTACACAGAGCCTGTAGCACGTCTTACACAGAGCCTCAGTATCTACACAGAGCTTCTAGGTATATACACAGAGCCTAGCTATATCGTACCCAGAGTCTCTAATTATACCATGTATGCCTAGCTAGACTACACGCAGACTCTCTAACTAATAACACTGGCTAGTTATTAAAACTACCCTATTGGCTTGGCCAAGCATGCCTAGCATAGGTCCACCCCTGGAAGCATCCCTCCAGCTTGGCACCGGTCGCACACCATCCACACGACTGCAAACGCATCCTTACCAGGGTTAAAACATGGTAGCGCCGCAGATTTTCGCCGGCCATGAGGGAAAATTTATGCGAGTCAATGATTCATAAATAATTTCCACCCCGAGCGATTGCACCTAATCATAGCATAGTATGTTTGTTTCCAGAACCTTGAGGCCGTTGGCAGCTCGCACTGCCAGAGTTGCCATCACCAGAGCAATTTCCGCCCAAAAAAGCCAATTTTCGTCCATAGCAACAAAGTCGTTATCAGTCAATTTATCAAACAAATACAACCACCAATTTTCAATCAGACACTACAGTGTTTTGCCTCCAAATAACGAAGCTGAAATCATCGACTACGATGGCATCAAGGAAATTGCCACTAGTCCCGAAAAGTTCGTCGATACCGTTTTAGTTGACGTTAGAGAACCAGTAGAGTTCCAAGAGGGCCACATTCCTGGTGCTGTAAATATTCCATTTAAATCTTCTCCTGGGGCTTTAGATTTATCGGCTGAAGAATTCAAGGACGCTTTTGGATTTGAAAAGCCTTCGAAAGAACAAAACTTGATCTTCTATTGTTTAGGAGGTGTAAGATCATCTGCTGCTGCTGAATTGGCCAACTGTTTTGGCTATAAGAAGAGAGGTAACTATATCGGATCTTGGGAAGACTGGATTGCCCACGAAAACAAGAATCAATAAGCTTTGTGGGTAGTTTTTTGATGTACTCAACCGATTCTTTGCTTGCTCATTTTGAGAGCAAATACCTTTCTCCTTCATATACATAGTTCTCCATACCTCACGTTGTTGCTGAGGGTATTTTTGTTTAATGGAAATCCCATTTATTGTCACTAGTATTATATAGATAATTGATAACATATGACCCAATGTAGAATAGTGTATTGCTATAGTAGATTTAGTATTGCTATTGCTTGGTATTACTAGATTAATGACGATCTTACATTGTTTATGCTTAAAGTGTTTATTACAGTGATTCTTCCTCCTGTTTATTCCTACAATGTTTATTCTTCTGTTTTTTCTTCCGTTTTTTCTTTCGTTTTCTTCTGTTTTCTTCTGTTTATTAACTAATGTACAATGCAATTAAATGTATATCAATTGGTTGGCTTATTAAACTCCAATTGTCTGAATTCTTTACCCAATCTCTTCTTTCTCTTTCTCTCCATGACCTTTTCACGTTGACTTGCCTTCATAGTGTCGAACTTAGCCTTCTGTAACAATTTACGTTTTTCAGATTTCTTAAGGAAGAATGGTCTGGCTTGCGTTCCGTCCTTGAATTTGGCCATTTGTTGACGTTTATGGTCGGTCAAAATCTTGTGCTCCAAATCACGGTTTTTCATAGTGTCTAATCTGGATTTAAGTGATTGTACTTGGTTTTGAATATCTTCTCTTTGTCTGTCCGATAACATATGCGATGACTTTTTATCCTTCAAGATGGCTTGCATAGATTGGATTTCTTGCTGACGGTATTCGTCCAAGAAGCCGTAGTTCTTTCTCGTCTGAAGTAAATCTGCTTTACCGTAAGTAGCATCAAATCTGATATCTCCATATAAATTTGTTTGAGAATATTTGGGGTTATCATCCAAACCGGGGATTTTTCTGATTTTGGAAACGAATTTCTTAGATGAGCTTTCTGATGGAGCATGTTTGCTTCTTCTTTTATGATCTTGCTTGTTGAACTTGGATTTTTTCGAAGTACTAGAGGATTCAGTTGGTGCAGCATCAGAATCAGAATCAGAATCGGATTCAGATCCAGATTCAGACTCGGAAAATCCGTCTTCTTCATCGTCACTCTCACTTTGGGGCTCGGAGTGAGCTACCCTTGAAGAATTGTGACTTGGTTGTTTACTTTTGCTGTGTTTGCTTGGTTTCATTAATTTTTTTTGTGCTGAGTTTAATGCTCCAAAAGATAAGGTAGATAAATCATCCTCTTCTGGCTGTTTGTGGGACTTTTTTGCTACCAAAACGTTATCTAGCACATCTTCATCATCGTAGTCGTCATAAACTGGCCTAATAACTTTATTACGTGCTCCCATGGTTAAAGCACTAGTTCGTTAGAGTTGCAGCTGAGCTAGTTAATCTAAGCGATGCGGTTTAAACCCATCGCGAACCTGCAGATAAGCAGATTTTGCAACCATTACTTGGAAAGGATGAGTAGAAGGATGTTTTGAGAGATGACTAAAAGAAACTTGCAAGGGGAATATAGGATCAATATTGGGGTGGTTTGAGTATATTTGGTGAGAAAAAGTTTAAGTTTAGCGTATTTTAAAGTGTTTTACGTTGGAACCATAGATAATTTTTCATGGAATATCTGACCCAAGCAAGTCCTAGACGGAGAAATGAATATTCAGTGCAACTCTGGTGCAAACAGGTAGCGAGAACTTGTATTACTAGGGTTGATAGCAAGCGTTACCGCTAGGAGGGATGCTAGAGACTCACCATGAGTGGATTGCTTAGTCCTGTATACGATGTAATTTAACTGTATAATGTAGGGGTGCCGAAAGCAGAGCAATGACTTCATAAAGAGAACTACAATAGTGAAATTGACACAATTCCATAGATATCAGAACATTAATCAAACACCGAAACTTCAAATTGTAATTTAGCATAAAATGAAAGCTGGAGAATGAGGTACTCAGTCAAACCAGAGCCATACCTCAATTAGGAAAGAGCCACGACACGCACCAAAAATAGTCCCAAAAGACTTAGAAAAGATCAAAAAAACCCATTTCAAACATGGATATTCTCCATCTTCTACATGATTCGAAATACTTATTTAGTCATATCAGACCTTCAGAAATGAACACCCCGTCGATGTATCAAGATCCAATGTAGAAGCTTTTGCAGTCGCATTGCAGCCACATAGAAGGTAGCGCCGAATTATTTTATGTACCGTTAAACTACACCGAGCCGGAATAAGCCAGTTCCCCTCAATGAATGCGAAAAAGATTTAGGAGAGGTATAGAAACGTTTGCAATGGCTATGAAACTACAAATTCCGCTGGTACAATCACCGCAGCAAAATGTACACCCGGACCCAATGATAACTGTATCCGCCCTAATACCCTCTACTATATACACAAAGTCTTTCTCTGACCCTCATGCGTCTCCACCATGTTTAAATATCGATGAGGAAACTCCCGAGAATGGCCGAGCGAAAACTTACTGTGAATTGCAAAAGATCCCGAGTAACTTTAATAACCTTTTACTTAATATTCAAATGTAATGGTTCCAGACCACATCTAAGCGGGTGTTCCCGTATACTTCCGTGCCAGTTATCCAATTGTCTCTCTTGTGATTGCCCTGTCTCTGTTTGATCCGTGTAGAGTATAATTAGAGTCTAATATCTCCAAGTCTGTGTACAGTCCCACATTTTCGTTTGTGCTCGGACAAATCTTGACCGGAATATAAAGCGCTGTAGAAAAATTTACATCATTTATAAGGATAGTATTTATCGTTTATTGTTAATTTACAAAATTCAGCAATAATGTTATCAAGATCAATCTTAAGAGCTAGAGTATGTATGAAACAAACCGGCTTGAGCGTCAATGTTTTTTAGCATGATAAAAATTCCGAGGTTATTCACCGTTTAATCCATCAATCCCATGGTATTGATTATAGCAAAGTTGGTGATGTTTCAAACTCTGGAGAAAATTCGATTGTAGAAACAATTTTGTTGAAATGGCTTTTTTTGAAGAAATTGACCGCGTGGTGCGAAGTGGGGAAGCGGAACCACGAAGCGGTGCTACTCAACCCACCCTAGAGGTAACCGTGGAACAATTGAACAACAAATACCCAGACACAATTATATTTTGACCGCGGTTCATAATACTCTTCCACAGTCAATTTTGCAGTATAAGCCAGATATATTGTGGATTTACCAAGGTCAATTTCAAGCTAGCGCGCTTTCGCACAGGAATACTTGATTTAGCTGTTACTAACATTCTAGCCCGTTGTGTCTAAACGTTTCCTTTCTCTTCATGAATACAGATCAGCACAATTGTTGAAAGAATACGGTGTTGGTGTTCCAAATGGGGCTGCTGCCACCACTCCAGAAGAAGCTTACAAAGTCGCCAAAGAATTAGGTACTAATGATTTAGTCATTAAAGCTCAAGCTTTAACTGGTGGTAGAGGTAAAGGTCACTTTGATTCCGGTTTACAAGGTGGTGTCAAATTGATCAAATCTGCTGAAGAAGCTGAAGACTTAGCTAAACAAATGTTAGGTCATAAAATTATCACTAAACAAACTGGTGCTGCTGGTAAAGAAGTTACCGCTGTCTACATTGTCGAAAGAAAAGACGCTAGAACTGAAGCTTATGTCGCCATCTTATTCGACAGAGCCAGTCAAAAACCAATGATTGTTGCTTCCTCCCAAGGTGGTATGGACATTGAAGGTGTTGCTCACGACACCCCAGATGCTATCAAAACTTTCACTGTTCCATCTTTAGATGAAGGTGTTTCTGATAAATTAGCTACTGACATTGCCAATGTTTTAGGTTACACCCCAGAAGCTATCCCAGAAGCCGCTCAAACCATCCAAAAATTATATAAATGTTTCATTGAACGTGATTGTACCCAAGTTGAAATCAATCCATTATCTGAAACCCCAGACCACAGAGTTTTAGCTATGGATGCTAAATTAGGTTTCGATGATAACGCTGCATTCAGACAAGAAGAAGTTTTCTCATGGAGAGACCCAACTCAAGAAGATCCTGCTGAAATGGAAGCTGCCAAATACGGTTTAAATTTCATTAAATTAGATGGTAATATTGCTAACATTGTCAATGGTGCTGGTTTAGCTATGGCAACTATGGATATTATTAAATTATACGGTGGTGCTCCAGCTAACTTCTTAGATTGTGGTGGTACTGCTACTCCAGAAACTATCGAAAAAGCTTTCGAAATTATCTTGAGAGATCCTAATGTGAACGGTATTTTCGTCAACATTTTCGGTGGTATCGTTAGATGTGATTACGTCGCTCAAGGTTTAATTGAAGCCTCCAAGAAATTAAACTTGGACATCCCTGTTGTTGTTAGATTACAAGGTACCAAAATGCCAGAAGCTGTTGAATTGATCAAACAATCTGGTTTGAAATTATATCCATTTGAAGATTTAGATCCTGCTGCTGAAAAGATTGTTCAATTAGCACCACCAACTAAACAATAGATTTACCAATAATCATACAGCTATGTATATTATCAATAAAATAAATAAGTTATATAATTAACTCACTACACACTTTACGTACTTTCAGCGCACGCTTATAATTTACCAGCACCGGAGTTACCTTTGATGATTTCAACAGGATAACCATTACTGATAGCAGATCCCAAATGCCATTCACCACCATCAACAACTTGCACGGTACCAGTGACAAATTGGGCAGCTGGACTGAATAAGTAAACGGTTGCTTCGGCAATATCTTGGGTTCTACCTAATCTTTGTAAAGGAATTCTCTTAGCTAATCCGACAGTGTCTTTAACTAATCTGGAAATCCCTTCAGTACCTTCGATACCACCAGGTGAGATACAGTTACTTCTAATTCCTAATGGACCCAATTCCACTGCTAAAGCGTTAGAAAGGGCATCAACCCCAGCTTTTGCTGCACCCACATGGATTTGGAATGGAATACCATAGTAGTGCAAGGTAGCACTAACAAAGATTACCGACCCCTTATTCTTTCTCAATTGATCAAAACATGCTTTAACAGTATTGTATGAACCCAACAAGTCGATAGAAATAACCGATTTAAACGCATTGGATGATAAGTGGTTGAAATCACTAAGGAAATTACCAGCAGCACCGGCGATCACAAAATCAATTCTACCTAATTCGGCAACGGTCTTATCCACAGCAGCTTTTAAGGAGTTGACGTCACGGACATCAACTTCAGGACAGGAAACGACCTTGGCTCCTGGTCTTAATTTACGCAAATCCTCAGCAGCTTGGTCGGTCTTGGCCTTGTTTCTACCGATGATGGCAGCATTTGCACCTAATAAGATAAGGGCTTCAGTTTGTACCTTACAAATGGTACCAGCACCACCTGTAACAAATACAACTTTACCAGCAAAAATGTCTGGTTTCCACACGCTATTCTTAACCCAGTTTTGATCCAAAGTAGTCATTATTTTTATCGTCTAGTCGATTAATTCTCGTCTATTAATTGTTCTTTGCTTCTGCGGAGTCGACCAGGTTAAATAGTTAATCAAGGTTGGGGAAACCTGGAGATGTTCTTCACGTGCTGGTCGGAACAGTTGCCGCGCCGCACCGTTGGACCAGCCGAGGCAGCATGAGCGCAACTGTGAAACTCCGACATAGCGCCGCGGTGGCCGATGTCGTGCTAGTTTCGTCGCGGGAATCAAAATCACGTGATATATATCACGCGACCAACTTAAAATTAACCCACCCCCTCCTCATAGTGGTGGTGGTTTTGGTGGTGGATTTTGGTCGTGGTTTCACATGGTAGCGCTAATTGGTCTTTTTGTTGTGAATGGTAGCGCCGATTTATCATTTTGTTGTGCATGGTAGCGCCGCGACCGCATAGTTCACCGCCACCAAATGCGAAACTCAATTGCCTTTACTAACGGTTCACTACTAGTTATCCACCAATGTTCTTGACCAGAAGTGAATACGATCGGGGAGTTTCCACCTTCTCCCCGGAAGGAAGATTATTCCAAGTCGAATACTCGCTTGAAGCAATCAAATTAGGCTCTACTGCCATTGGTATTTGTACCAGCGAAGGTGTCATATTAGGAGTAGAGAAAAGGGTTACCTCATCACTTTTGGAACATTCTTCCATCGAAAAGATCGTGGAGATCGATGCCCATATTGGGTGTGCCATGTCGGGATTAACTGCCGATGCTAGATCAATGATTGACCATGCTAGAGTAAGTTCTTTGACCCATAACTTATACTATGATGAAGAGATTCAAGTAGAAAGTTTAACGCAATCTGTGTGTGATTTGGCGTTAAGATTCGGAGAAGGTGCTGGTGGAGAAGAAAGATTGATGTCAAGACCATTTGGTGTAGCACTTTTGATTGCAGGAATTGATAAAGACAAGGGACCTCAATTGTATCATGCTGAGCCTTCTGGAACGTTTTATAGGTATGATGCCAAGGCTATTGGTTCAGGGTCTGAAGGAGCGCAAACAGAGTTACAAAACGAGTACCATAAGTCATTAACTTTGAAGGATGCGGAATTATTAGCATTGAAAATCTTGAAACAAGTGATGGAAGAGAAGTTAGATTGTAAGAATGCGCAATTGGCCAGTGTCACTAAAGAACACGGGTTCCAGATCTATTCTGACGAAAAAACTGACGAAGTTATTAAGACTTTGAATGAGCAACAAATTGATGAAGATACGCATTGATTTATGTATAATATAGAAAGTTACTATAATGATATAATTACGCCATAGATTGTAAGGAAGATGTAGAAGTAAGTTGCGTTGTTAGACGTAATTTGCGTTGTTATAAGCAGTTTGCATTTTTACAAGTAAATTGAATTTTTATCAAGCAAGTTGAGCATTATCATATAAACGTAAGAATGAATACCTAGCCTGTTCTCTAGAAATATTCCACTAGACCATGATGAGGCAACCTCACATAAAACTAAGCTCTAATCTTTCTCCCAAGATCAATACCAGCTTCGTTTCAGTCTCACCGTATCTCTTCAGCGCCGCTATAAACTCAGTCAAACAATCATTGAATTGCGTCATGAACTCAGTCAACACATCATTCATTTTATTAAACCGATCATTCACCGCTTCCTCATTCATTGATTGACCGTCGAATTTATCGGGATAGTCCTGGGAAAATTGCCCATACAACTCATTATTACAAAGAATCAATTTCTTCTTCAAACTAGCCAAATAATGATTAACCAGCACGATTATATCCAACAATCTTTTCAACAAGTTTAATAAGATCGGCTTGGTAATGAGCGCATCGTTGACTATAGTATTCAAATAATCTCGTAATTTGATAAGCATATAATCAATGGTAGCACTATGTTTCGTTTCTCTGGTTTTGTTTTCCTTTTGTCGACTAGATATCATTTCATCAAATATACTATTGGTATTCTTATAAGTAGCAAAGGAATTCTGACCGTACCCAAATCCATTGGTTTGATTACTATGATTATCACTCGAGGATTCCAGCTCTTCTTCGTGTAATTTAGTTTTAATCTTTTCAAGAGTTTGTTGAAGATTTGTATAATTAACTTCGATAACATCAAAGTTTAAATAGTAGATCAACTCTTGCAAAAATGTACCAATACTACTGTTCAATACTCGACATCTTTTGATCATGGTATTTATCTTACTGTCAAAGTTTTTATACTTCCAAACTGCCGATAAATTCATTTCTTTCCACGTAGTTTCATTGAACTTGTTGGTGAATTTTATTATCATTAATAGCTTGAACATCAATTCATAGTGGTATCCTAATTCACGGTTGATTATCAAATTCAATGGAAATGGTAGTTCAATGGATAAATCAACACTACTTATGGCATATTCATCTGCATGGAACCGGTCATAATTGGTAGATAGTTTCCGATCAGCGGAACTCAGTGCTTGCTTTTCGAATGTAATGTTAAGGAAATTTTGCAACGTTGGATCCTCAAGGAATACTTTCTCGGTATCAAATGCTTGTACATTCATAATCTCAGTAGAAACTTCATAAAAGTTGGACGAGGCAATGGTAAACTTTTGATTATTGATTATAATATCATTAATGGGTAATGTAGGGACCTGAATAGCATCAGGTTTCTTAACAAATTGATCATCGTAATGTCTTCGTAAACTAGAAATTGAAATTGCCCCCTTATTCTTCTTTAATTCGTGAAAACAAACCTCGAGAAACGTATCGATATTGTAACAATCATTAAATAAAAACAAACTTTGCAATTGACTTAATAAATCGGTAAAGCAAAAACCGTCAAATACCAACTTTAAGAACAATTTATTAGCACGATTGTAGAACATATTGACTTTCAACTCCAAATCCAGCAACCCAGTTATGGGCTCTAAAGACGACTCCTTCAAACTTTCAAAGTTATGTAATCCAGTACATTTTTTGAAGATGTTTAATAACTTCCCTGTGGTCAATATTCGATTTTGAATTTCTGCACCAGATAGTATCTCCGGCAACCCGTCTGATCGTATTACGAACAACTCGTTCCAGTAATGCTCGCTTTTTGAATCGAAAATATCCGTCAAGTTTGAAGGAATATGCTTTTCTTTGACTAAAAATTCATCGAAGGGATCGTCTATTTCACCATTGATTAACCAATTATTTAGCATGTAAATGTAATCCTCACTAATGCTATCGAAAACTGACACTAGGAATTGCGATGATTTGGCATCTCCCTTATACAAATTTATCCTATTGTGTAATATTTGCAACACTAACCCCCCTTTACAGCAGGAGAACTGGCTGCTATTAACCGAAGTATCCACTGTTCCCTGCTCAAGTGAAGTCTTGACGTTATTGACAAAGTCAAGAAATTGGTTTTGTTGCTGGAAACTAGCATCCTGCCTCTGTTTCGAAATTTCATGGACCTGCAAGATAATCTCGTACAAATGGGTGATTCTATTGGCAATTTCTTGATTAATTACGCTTTCAAAGATATTGAGATTGAAGTTGCTATTGTACTTGAAATCCTGCTCTATCCTTAACACAACCTCTTGGTAATATTCTGCAAATTGGCCAATTACTAAACACAATCTCTGAACTATCTTGCCATACTTCTCACTATTGTAGTGTTCAACGAATCCTAGCAATCCAGAATAGTATTTCCCATACTTGACCAATTTCTTGGTTACAATCTTTAAACTGATATCTAGGTTTTTGGCTGTCTTGAACTCGGGTCCTTGGATCTTTAAGTCCAAATCAGAAGCATCGTAGCGATTGCTGTACCTGATATAGAATCCTTCGTAGCCCAATAGACTAAACAACAAATCCTTGATTATTAATCCTTGTTGTAAACGTAAGTCTTCTACTTCACTTAGTGGATGCCCTCGTACTCCATTGGCACTTTGGTCCAACCGGTAGCAACTTTGAACGACATTTTGCGCCTCCGTCAAAGTGACAACATTGGCAGTTTCTGCCGGCGGCGATGTGAATGTCGTCATATCTGTAATGATACCACTGCTGTGTTAGTTAGTGTAGTATGTTTTGATCGCGCTTTGGAAATTGCGACCGATGCCCAGATGGTAGCGCCACGCAAACCCTACTACTCCAGAAAAACATGAAAGTCGATGGTAAGCATGGTAGCGCCAATACTAATAGCTAGTTCCACGAATTGAGCTACAGATAACAGCTACTATCAGTCGAACCAGTCGTCGTCTATGTCGTCTATGCCCTCGATTTCGTCGAGGCCTAAATCTGCCTCTTCCTGCACTTTTTTGAGGCCACAGATTTCCTCTAAGTAAAATGAGTCCTTCAAGCAGTTCTCAATAAAGGACCACCCATTCTCGTTATATTCTCTCACTACTGGCGTAGAACAGGCGGAACAATGCTTGTAACTAGGCGCTGAAAACTTTGCCTGGGTGAAACTACCCAAAAACCCCCTAATTTGGTGCGGAACCTCGCCAAATTTGCTAGTAGAGTTAGCAGGTGCAAACTGTCTTTTGGGATGTTGTAGAATCGATATCAATAACTCTACCGCTAATGACGATGCTGATAACGCTGCTCCTGGACGTGTGACAGTACACATTTGATCCAATGTTCTATCCGATAAACTATCCATCGGAGCAACGACATCGTTACAGTAGTAACATCCCAACTGTTCTTCAGTAGTAGATATGTTTCCGTGTCTCATAACTAAATAGCTATCGAATCCCAACGCTGCATTAATTACAATCTTGTTTTTCGCGATGGAAATGACTGTAGGCAACCATCTAGACTCTCTGGAATCCATTAAAAGAAATACTATATCATGGCGTTCGATCAAGTCCTGTAATTTGAGAAAGTTGGCTTCTGTTTGTGAATTTGGTGGGTGTCCAATCATGGGCACTTCCAAATTGATTCCCTCGGTATTTACGTCAGGGAAGATCTCTTTCAATGCGTCAGCTGCTGCCTGGGCTTTTATAGCTCCTTGACCATTATCACTAAAGCAATCTTCGAATTTGAACAATGGTTGTCTTACTGGATTCGAATACGAAACCCTTCCATTGTCTACAAATGTGATATCTCTAACACCCCAACCTAGTAAAGCGCGAGCAACATAACTACCTAGAGTACCTGCTCCAAGTAGAAGTATCTTTTGCAGCTTAATGGTGTCAAGATCTATCTCTGGAGCTATTCTCCATTTCATCAATTTCAAGTTAAGATCAACCGCTTGCGACGCAAGTTGGCGGGGGTCAATCAAGGACCCGAGATTGGCAAGTTTGGGGGACAATTTGCCCTGTGATCTTTCCCAGCCGGTAATTTTTGCTGGGTCTGTGAACGATTCAAGCTGCAAATTCAACTGGAAACTTTCGTGTGGTCGATATACCAACAAATCTATCGTTTCAAACCCGAGAGTAGCCAAATAGTACAAGTAATTCTTTAAAAATACCGCCGGTTTGTGGTCGGGCGATAAACACGAGTCTACGTAGATAAACTGACCCAGTTTACCCAACTTAAAATTGTCATGCAACAACTTCTCGTCTACAATTTGCACAAATGGGAAACACTCGTCAATAGAAAGGGTTTTAGTGAGTTTCAACAACCTTTGGTCATTGCAATCAGTGATATTCCACATGGAGGTGAAGCTTGGAAAGGCAACCCAATAGTAGAACTTGTACTTTTTCAAGTCTGAATAACTAAAGACGTAGAACCGGTTTATATTGGACAAATCGCCCTTTGAAATATCATTAAGGATCTCTTTTCCCCATTCATTGAGTAGTGCCAGTTTATCTTGAGCTTTAAACTCATCAAAAGTGTTTACGTTGACCAATGTTCCGTTGTAATTTACATTGGCTGAATCGCTAGTGCTTACGAAACTAGAGTAATCTAAATTGACTATAGGGACATTATTGAACTTAGTTAGTTTGGAGGGGTTGTTACTAAAGCCATAGATAGGCTGTCTGGTAGCATCGAGTTTGAATTCATCCAACTTCAATTGACTTAGTTTAGAGAAGAAGGACGACTCCACATAGGACTGGAATGCGCAGTATTGGAGTCGGGTGGAAGCTGGCGTTTCTGTAGACATACTGCTATACTTTCTACTCTACATTGTTGCAACATTTAGTATGCCTTAGATATACTCGTGCGTATGCAGGAGCTATATAAACCCTATTTAATAAATGAACCAAAGACAGCAACGAAACCAGGTAATCTGGTAGCAATGGCTCTATGCATAAGCTGTATTAGCAGAGTATTGTTTGCCATAAAGTGGGGGTGTTTTAAGCAGGTGGAAGTGTGAAACAAATATGAAACATGCCCACTAAGCTTCAGCCATTGGGTGATCGTCAATGGTCATACCGTCTAATTCGTCTAACAATTCGTCAAGAGCGATCTCTGGTGATTCGTCCTCTTCATCGTCATCTTCAACATCGGTTTGAGGTTGAGGTTGATTACCAGCCTTATACATGTTAATAGTTTGTCTCAATTCTTCATCTTCTTCTAATTCTTGTAAGAACACTTCGTAATCTCTTTCGGCTCTTTCTTGTTCTTGTCTTGCTTGTCTTGAGTCGTCGTTAGCAACAATGTCATTATGTTCCTTAGCCATTCTCTTAAGTTTCCATTTTCTATTCTTGGATTTCTTGGATTTTCTGGCGTAGTGTTTCTTGACAATTACTACTTCTGGAGTATTTTTAGCATCTAATTCTTCCCATAAGTCCGAATTCAAATTGGTATTTGGTAAATAATATCCTAAACATGAATCACCTGGATGCAAAATACCCCCTAAATGAGTTCTGATGTAGAATGTGGTATCATTTACCCCCATATCAGCAGCTCTGCATACTTCAATGTCGGCTAATACATGCTTACCTCTCATCTCCCCAGTTGGTTCAATGTCCAACACGACAAATTCGATTAATTGTGTGGAATCCAATAATGAAGGGAATGGTTGTCTCCAATATATGGAAGCGGATAAATCTGCAATTTGTAAAGTATTTGGATCAATGAATTGAATCGAATTGGAAATTTTCGAACATAACACAATTCTGGTAATATTACCCAACAGGTGTGCCAATTTTTTCGGTAAAACAACTAAATCATCTCTACATATTGGGGCGATTTCAATGGAAAAGGAGAATTTATAAGATGAGGAACCAGATTGGGTATCAATGGAAACTAATTCTTCCGATTTTTTATTTTTCAAAGGCACAACTCCCGACAAGAAATCCAACATTTTAACGGCATGTCCTTTATGAGCGTAGAAGAAATCTAACCCATCTTTTGATTCTTGAATGGAAATAGTATCTACATGGGCATTATGTTTTAAAATCAACTGTTCCAAGTATAAGAAGGTTCTTTTATGAGGGACTTTTTGCCTTATTTGTACAGTAGCTCTCCAAGTATTTGTAGTATAGGATTTAGCACAATCAGGACATTGCATGGCTACGACAACATATTCCACTTCAAATGTTTGTTGAACAATAGTGTTAACCATGGCTTCACCTTGTACGGTTAATTTCACTCTAATACGTCTAGAATGGGGTTCAGTCCAAATAAAGGAAGCATCAATTAATCTCACTTTATTCAACCCTTTCAAACGTCTTAAACAAAGAGCCAATAATTCTCTAGATTCTAGTTGCGCTCTGATCCATTGACCAGGAGGCTGTAAGAAACGCTCACAGTTTCTGCAAAACGAGACATTTGCTTCTCTTGGAATACCTTCTGTAATATCAACGGTTAACTTGATACAGTCGTAACACATTACTAACCCTTGAGAACCATCCATAGGCACCCCACAGTTACAACATAACACGGTAGCAACGCCTCCTTCGACAGCATGGTTGTGCTGTAATTGTGTATAATCAGACATTTCTACCAAATAGTTTTAGTAAGAACTATCTTCTTGGTCTTTTCTTAGTAATGGAGTGTAGAAAAAAAATGAGATGAGATGACTGCGATTTTGTGTAACAAAAAGTGGAATGCATATAGACGCATTTGCTCTACCGCCATTGCCACCGCCACTACGGCCAAGGCTACTACCATCGTTGCCTAGCTCACTACCGTTCTCCGTTAACTGTCGCGAGACTATCACTATTATTTACTACTAGAAATAGGATGTTTACTAAGAGTGCAACAACGGGACAAAATCAACTTGGCGAGTCTGAAACAATACCAGAAAGATGATAGTAAATCCTCAAGAACGTGACCAGATGGAACCTACAAAAATATTATCTAAGTTTCCATTTTCTTATCTTCTGTTCCATTACTATCTATTTACTTAGCACTTTATACTTTACACAAAACAATTCAATTATTACTCAATCAATCGTTAAATCTGGCCCATCAACCTATTTCATCACACAAAACCTCATACCACTTCAGAACAAGCAATTCAATCAATAGTATTAATTAATCATGGTATTAACTTCTTCCTCTAATCATCATTTTGCAACCACAAGACACTTTTCATTTTTGTGTAACCAATTTCTAGCCTCGCACGCCCGGTTCGATTTTGTAACTCATAACTTTTCCAGTTCTACAAGAATACAGAAAACACATCAGTCATGGTAGACAAGAAAAGATCGGCTGCAGTAAGGTTTGAAGAAGATGACGACGACGACGATGTGCCATTGAACAAAAAGGTCAAAGTTGAGCCTGAAAGCACCGAAAATGGAGGAGATAACGGAGATAATGATGATGTGGACGCCGAAGCTAATGAAGATGAAGATGCTGATGCCGATGCCGATGCAAATGGTGACGAAAATGATAACGAAAATGACGACGACGATGAGAACGAAGCGGTGAAGCAAGAAGTTCGCGAAGAAGCTGACGAAGACGATGAAGCTGAGGAGGAAAAGAAACGAATTACAGTATTCAATTTTGATGGAGAATTATATTCGTTTAAAGAACGTCCCAGTGTCATTGAAGAGAAGCAGGGCAAGATTGAATTCAGAGTGGTCAACAACGACGATACGCGAGAAAATCTCATTGTTTTGACTGGTCTTAAGAACATTTTTCAGAAACAATTACCCAAGATGCCTCGAGAGTATATCTCTCGATTAGTGTACGATAGATCACATTTATCCATGGCAGTGGTGCGGAAACCTCTCACGGTGGTGGGAGGAATCACCTACCGGCCGTTCAACAATCGAGGGTTTGCTGAGATTGTGTTCTGTGCCATTTCCTCTACCGAACAAGTGCGTGGGTATGGTGCGCATCTTATGAACCATTTAAAGGACTATGTGCGAGCCACGTCGCCCATAAAGTACTTCTTGACCTATGCTGATAACTATGCCACGGGGTACTTCAAAAAACAGGGGTTCACCAAAGAAATAACTCTTGATAAATCAGTGTGGATGGGGTACATTAAAGATTACGAAGGAGGTACATTGATGCAGTGCTCGATGCTACCAGGAATATTGCGGTATCTCGATCTGCAGAAGATCTTGTTGCTACAGAGAGCTGCTATCGAGAAGAAGATCAATCAACGGTCGAAATCGAATATAGTACGGCCAGGACTACAAATATTCAAAACCAATAAAAACGCTACTCTCCAAGCCAAAGATATTCCTGGGTTGGTAGAGGCTGGATGGAGCGAAGAAATGGACTTGTTAGCACAAAAACCCAAACGAGGACCGCACTACAACTTTATGGTGACGTTATTCTCCGAAATGACCAACCATCCCAGCGCCTGGCCCTTTGCTATACCGGTGAATAAAGAAGAAGTGCCGGACTACTACGAGGTGATAAAAGAGCCCATGGATTTATCCACCATGGAGCTGAAACTAGAGAATGATAAGTACGAATCGTTTGACCAGTTCTTGTACGATGCAAAATTGATCTTTAAGAACTGTCGCAGCTACAACGGTGATACCACTACATACTATAAAAATGCTAACAAGCTTGAAAAGTTCTTGACGAACAAAATTAAAGAGTCTCCCGAATATGCTCACTACATGGAGTAATGAGTAGCGATTGTATAATACTAATAGAGAAGTCATAGTAGTAATAGCCCCAGGAATACAAATACATGGCATATATGGACATTCATATTCATGGCAATCATAGGCCCCCACGGCATACTGTATGAAGGTCAATGCTGCTACTGGGGTGTTGCGCGCACTAGCATTAGTGCGGATTCTATGGTAATGGAATAACCCTGTATAATGGCGTATATAAGCGGATGCCAGCAACTCGAATGAAGAATGTTCAAGATTTGCAATTGTAGTTCTTTCTCTATAGTAAATTAGTAAAATGGCAGTTTATTCTTATCCTGACACAAATGAAGTTGCCAACGGAGTTGGTAAGTATGTTTTGGAACTGCAGAACAATGCTCTTCAACACAGTGGTGTTTTTAAGATTGCTATTTCCGGTGGGTCTCTTGGTAAAGTGTTGAAGAAAGCATTGGTCGATAACGAGGAGATCAATAAGCAAATCAAGTGGTCACAATGGAGAGTCTACTTCAGTGACGAGAGATTGGTTCCATTGAACCATCCTGATTCGAACTATGGGTTATTTCATGAAAATGTGTTACAGTATTTAACTACCCAACCAAAAGTGTTCACGATTAATGAATCTTTGTTGACTGGATCCGACGGAGAAGTCGCCAATGCCGACATTACTAAGGACGTGCAAATCGCTGCCGAATACCAAGCTGATTTACCTTCTACCAAGTTTGATTTGATCTTGTTGGGTTGCGGTCCCGATGGCCATACTTGCTCTTTGTTCCCAGGACACAAATTAGTACAGGAAAGATCGAAGCTCATTGGTTACATCAACGATTCGCCAAAACCTCCTCCAAGAAGAATCACCTTCACTTTCCCCCTCTTGGAAATTGCTACCAATATTGCCTTTGTTGCTGAAGGTGCTGGTAAAGCGCCAGTTTTGAAGGAGATCTTTAATGATCCATCGTGTAAAGTACCATCGAGATTGGTCACTGACATTGGTCCGCAAGTTTCCTGGTTTGTAGACGATGCTGCCTTAAAAGGGGTTGAAATTGTTACCTCTAAGTATTAAAAGTGTTGATACATTGCTCAATGGTCATTAGAGTATATAGCGATGTTTAGTGAATAAAGTGATTACGCAGTAGAGACAAGAGAGTGAAAAAGTAGAGATAAGTGAAGTAATTGAGTAAGTTAATAGATGCCAAATATAGGTTATTTTACGTGGTTCTCGCAATGGTCCATCTACAAAATTTTACCACTGTTTCTTTTATGCTTTCTTTGAATTCTTATGAACTTCGTCTTTGAATTCTTCTTTTGAAATCTTCTCTTGAATTTTTCTTTTGAAATCTCTTGAAATCTTCTCTATTTATACCTTACTGTATTATACCTATACAGATTAAATGTGGTAGATTTGGTGCGGTTCGATTATAATTTTGGAATGGATCAAAAATAATGCAAACTGGTGGGGTTAGATCCAAGTGCTTGCCTGCATTGTTCCTTCTCCCCTGTTGATCTCTGGTATACAGTGATGGTGATGTTTCAATATCATTTCAATATCATTTTAAATATTCGCATGGTAGCGTAGCCCTGGTAGTGAATTTATATAGCGTAGATTTATATAGTGTGTAGATAGTGAACTGCGAAACCTCAGCCATTATAGATTATTATTTAAGTCAAATATGGGTATGTCATCAATTGTATAGTTTTTGCAAGATTTTTACTAACCATGGAAGGGTTAGGCGTGGCATTATGGCTTTGTCCAAAAAAGAATAGTCAAATTGAAGAAAAGTTATCGACGTTGAGTCAATCTATCACCACTCTATTCGCAGGTCAAGCGGCGAAACCTGAACCTCATATAACCATCACTACTAATATAATGATCGACTTGGATAACGCCGAGACGGTCAAAGATGATGTCAATCGTATCTTGTCGAGTTGTGTCGCTGCATTAACCTCTTTACCTAAAAATCACTCTAATTTAATAACCTTGGGTAGGATCAATACTCAGAGAAAATACTTCAAAAAGTTATATTTTCAAGCTGCCAGAGAGCCCAATTTAATCTCATTTGCGAGAATTATTAGAGAATTATTTGTAATATTACCTGCGGAGTTGGAGCGAGAAAATAAACGAGTGAATCCTCAATTATATTCTCATAAACGGTCCAAATCAAAGTCAAAATCGCCAATCCCAGTGCAAACTTTTGAAACGGGCCCAATTCGGAGAAGAGCCACAGACGAGGCGGCTCAGTGGTCAATTGAAGAATATGACCCTCATTTATCTATTGTATACTCCGATTTGTATCCGATCGATAGTGCATTGTGGAGAACGATAAAAACAAGAGTCCAGGACTATTTGAGTATTGAAAACTGTGACGATGAAGATTTGGTTGACAATGGCTTGACGTGGGACGGCGGGGTGTTGAAATTGGTTCTCTGTGAAGGTGAGGTTTCACAATGGATCACCTTAGGCAGTGTCGAAGTGTAATATTTATGTATTAATGTAAGTTACAGATTATAGGTAATATGATGTGAGTGTAATATGAAGTGTAAAATGAAGTGTAAAATGAGGTGTAAATTGAAGTGAGTGTAATATAAAGTGAATGCTACAGCGCAGTAGTTACAGATATTGGTAGTACCATATGCTTATAGATATTCATTATCGCTTGGATATTGAAAAAAATAATGAAGGATGCGAGGTTCGAACTCGCGCGGACAACCGTCCAGCAGATCTTAAGTCTGCCGCCTTAGACCACTCGGCCAACCCTCCATTTGTGGATTTTGTTTTTCCAAGTGCGCCTATACTGCAAAGTTCTAGTCACCTGGTACATGTCACGTGATCGAGGTGCCCTCGATTTAAATCGCTGTACCATCAAATCTCGTTTCCTTCCCTACTAGCTATCCGAGAAGTATGTCAAGTGCTATCAGTAATATCATAAACTCGATCTCTAATGGGTTCCGAGGGCAGTATCGTCCGCTCAGCACAAATTCGGCCTCAAATCAGCTGATTCCTGGGTCATACCCTCTAGGAGACGAAGAGCAAGACACAAATATCGATACCAGAAACCGCAAGGGCCTCGATCAATGGACCCAATTGTTGGTCAATTGCTTCCACTACGTTTTGGTAAAGCCGCTAATAATCGTCATGCTCGTATTGTTTCGTATGTTGGCCAAATTAGTGGCGGTAATTTTCAACAAGGAGCCTGATAATGATGAGGTCATTCACGATCCTATAGATAAGGTCAACAAGTTTGTGCGGTCGTTAGAAGACAATTTGACTGCCGAACAGTATGCTTCGGCTAACAATTTACCGGCTTTTTTCCAAGGAAGTTATACTCAAGCGTTATATATGGCCACTAATCGAGGCAAGTTTTTGTTTGTGTATTTAACAAACGCTAACAACGAAAACTCGCAGCAAATCTTCCAGAAGATTATTACCAATAATCAGTTTATAGACATTTTCCAAAACAACCCCGACATTATTATCTGGGGTGGAGATTTGACTAATCCTGAAGCATATCAATTGGCCAATAGTTTGAATGTGACCAAGTTCCCATTTTTAGGGTTGTTATGTTTGACGAGAACCACGACAATGTCGCCAGATGGACCGATAAAGACGGCGCCCAAGATCTCGTTGATATCGAAGATCCAGGGTGATTTCAAGTCCAATGCATCATTAGTCATTCAGAAGAAGTTTAGAAGTAAAATCGTGCAATATGAAGAAGAATTGAGTTTGATACGAAATGAACTACGTGACAGATTCATGAGCCAGGTTCTTGTCAAACAACAGGAGCTTAAATTTCAAACGTCTCTCAATAAAGACAGAATCAAGAAACGACAAAAGCACCAGGAGCAATTGTTTAAACAGTATCTTGTTTATAAGTTGGGAATTATTCGCCAATGGCCGCAAGAAAACTCCCCTGATATGGCGAAAATTGCTATCAAATTGCTTGATGGAACTAGAACCACCTACTATTTCCCTGCCAATGAGAAAGTTGAGTGTATTTTCACTTATGTTGAGTTGGTCAATCGTGGTTACTTTAACGACGCCAACATTACGTCTACGCTCTCTGAATACGAATTTCACCGCACCTTTGACGAATTCGAGCCGGTTTACAAGTTCAAACTAGCTTCTCCCGTGCCTCCAAGGGTCAGTTTGAACGATATGAAAGAATCACAAATCATGGACGTTCCAAGCATCTATCCAAATGGAGTGTTGATTGTTGAAAGCGTATGATTACAGGAAATGGGAGAAAATGGGAAAAGTTACAAATGAGCACAAACGGCACAATTAGGTGTAAATGGTACAACTAGGTGTAAATGGCATAAATAGGTGTAAACGGCACAAATAGAGAAACAAACAGGGCCATATACAAGCAGACAAAATCATACTACTTCCTGGAGAAGTTCTGAAGTGAAAATAGGAATCACTACATTTAATACGTGGTAATATATATTAGAACTATAATACATTGTAAATAACCAGTAACCCCTCTACAAGTATATAGAGCAATGGAAACGATCCAAGCCAACGATCACACTAGCACCCTTATATCAAACAAGGTAGAGCATGCGATAACTAACGCTCAACCGTCTACAAATTCACTTGCTCTACTTTTTAGAACAATCACTGGATATTCGCTATTTCAGCATTTGCAATCATAAAATGCTTAATTCTTCGACACTTTTGACTTTTTGGCCTTCTTCTTGTCTTTCTTCTTCAAATTCACAAACCCTGCCTTGATTGATTGGGCATACAACAACCAAAACTCAGGTAATTGATCGTACTCGATAACCGTCGATATCTTTACTTTATCACGCTTATCACCTTTGGTTTTACCGTTCATGGCCAATCTTATGAGAACAGGGTATTGTTGTGTATTAGAAATACCGGTATTTTCAATTACGTTGGAAGATAAATCGGTGATAGAATCCTGTTGAGAATCTTCCACATCTAAACTAGATAATCTTTTTTGTGTCAAGTAAACCGACGATTTTCCATTATTGGCTTGTAACAACTCGTCGACCTTAGCCAAAAACTCTTGGTTGCTCAATCTACCCATATTTAAAAACAATCAAAAAGTAAAAATTTCCTTTTCAGAATAATTTTTCACTTAGTCTCACTATAGTTAATTTGATGAAAAGTGAAAAACAGCGAAAATGCAGAAAAGCGAGCGAGATGGGATGAAATCGATGTTTTGTTGGTGTATATGCCTCTTGGAGGTTGTTAATACACCTGGGTCGAAGAAGCGATGAAAATGTTACTTTTTTGAGTTGATCAGCACTATTTCTCATTTTGCACCCATAAAAGACTAAGTGAACATAAATATAATTACTAGAAAACACCAAATATGTCGTTTAAAGTCAATAAAAGCTCAAATTTTCTATTGGTGCCATTATGTTAAGCTTTTGATTGGAAATTTGATAGATTGGCTTTGTATTAATGCATTTACACCAAGTCTTGAATGCTTTAGGTGTTTATACTACGTAGAACTATGATTACGCTGTGGAGTCAAGCAGGGTATGGATTATGTTGTTCTGAATGCTCATATTGGTCTGAATGATCATATTGACTTACCAATACTAGACTGAACGCTATATCTCGAAACTGCTATTGTACGGTCAAGTTAAGACTACTCTGTCTGGTGCTACTATTGAAATTTTGCAACCATTATAAAAAGAGCTAAAGAGAAGCAGAAAATTGACCAATCGTTACGGATTAAAGGTCTAGACAGAGTCACCCTGATTGATCGATAGGATAACAGCTACACGTCGTTCTGAAACGAACGCAATACAACAGATTATTAGTCTACAAGTTTTCTTCATTACAGTATTCTACACTATCTACTGTAACCCACACTATTTGAATCAAATGTCTAATTTGATAGTGCTTATAGGAAACTAGCAACCTCAAAACCACCATATGACTATATCAGTACCACTATGTGTCTTGATGGTTCACTTGTACTTACGTTGAGGTTCCTTACCACCATGTGCTTTATTACCACCATCGGAGCTATCACTACCACCGTCGGGCCTTTCCTTACCACCGTGCCTCACTATTTTGTCACCACCGTGCGGCACAATTTTCCACATATTTCATCACTATCAGTGCAGATTCTTTCTGCCGGAACTTTCCCTATTTCCGCCTTATCAATGAATTTGCTATATTCTCTCAACAAAGTGCTGTAATAATAACATTCGGATTTACGTGGACTAATACCTTTCAGCTAGTGTCAAATTTTGTTTTTGGTTCCTTTCAACCTAAATTCAGTATATTTTCCTGACTCTGTTCAAGTAGAGTTCACCTCTGGCTAATCATAGATCCAGCTACCCCGTCTAAAACTCCACCACCTCTCATCTAGAAAGAGGTAAAGTGTTTATCGTACCACAGCAGGCGATATTTGTATTTTTAGTGCTTGAAGTTACTGATTTTCAACTAAAGCCATACATTGTGCTTAGTTGATTTGCTGAACATTGCTAAATACCAGCAATATTGATCTCGTAATTCATTTTTAAATTCTATCCAATGTCAGATCACTTACCTTCAAGGTTGTTTACCCTAGCGGTATCGGTTATAATTTGTTTGGCTGCTGGTACAGTGTATCTTTACGGTATCTTCGCTCCTCAATTAGTTAAACAAGTTGGATTGACGGCGTCAGATTCGGCCACTATTAGTTTCTCACTGACAGTGGGTCTGTCCATTGGTGGATTACCAGCAGGGTCTTTAATCGATCATTTTGGACCCAGATTGGCTATTTCGTTGGCATCTGGTTCCATATTGATTGGTTACTTCATAGTTTACCAAATGTACATCCATAAAGTTGGATCTCTCATAGGATTATGTTTCGCCATGTCCATGGTGGGTTGGGGTTCTATTACAGCTTATTTTGCTACTTTGAAAGCTTCGCAGTCAAACTTTCCTAATCATAGAGGTGCTGCTGGTGCCGCTCCTGTAGGTGCCTACGGAATGTCAGCTACTATGTTTTCTATTATCACCACCATTTGGTTCTCAAACAATACTGCTGGACTCTTAAAGTTCTTGAGTTTGTTCTGTGGAATTACGATATTTATCGGCTCGTTCTTTATTCATATCTATTTAGAACACCACGACGAAGAGGATGAAGATCCGGCTTTTCCAGTAGGTTTGGAATCTGGTCCTACCAGTAGCTCTTCTGAATCAACTCCGTTAGTTTCAAGATCTTCTTCTACGTTTTCGTTACCGGGTGCTGCTCAACAAGCTCGATCCCAAGCAGGCAATATCAAACGTAAGAACTCGTTATTCGGCTCATTTTCATTCTGGTTGGGAACCAGAAGGGGTTCTACCTATTCTGAGTTGGAAACGGTTCAAGCGATGAGAACTGAAGGTGCTGTATTGCAAAATCCATTTGAAAATGCGCAGGAAGACAGTTCAGTTCAAACTAAAACCGTAAGAACATCCACATCTAAAAAAATGAACCCTCTAGAAGTTATCAAAAAGAGGTTAACAAACAAAATATACTTGGTTCATTACCTTATTGTTAGTATTACGTCGGGTATTTGTCAAATGTATATTTATTCCATCGGGTTCATTGTGACTGCTCAATACAATTATGTCCATATTTCTGACGAAAACTTGTCTGACCGTGATACTTCAATTGCACAAGCTCAGGCACTTCAAGTAGCGGTGATTTCAATCGCTTCTTTTTCAGGTAGAGTTATCTCAGGATTCCTCTCTGATTACATTTATAAAACTCACAAACTTCAGAGATTGTGGATTGTATTTGTCACCTGCTTTGCCTTATCACTAGGTCTATTCTTAACCATCATTAACGTGAATAATCCGAGAATAGTCACCTTAAGTTCTACGTTAATTGGATTGAGTTATGGACTAATTTTTGGCACCTATCCTGCTATTATAGCTGATAAGTTTGGTACTAGAACTTTCTCTACAACTTGGGGTTTGATTTGTACTGGAACCTTATTTACCTTGTTCTTCCTTAATAAGATATTTGGATACATTTACGATCATAATTCTGACGACACTGGTATATGTCCTAAGGCTAATGGGTGTTACAAGGGAGTTTTTGAGTTAAGTTTCACTCTTTGTTATTTCATTTTAATTGTGATGGGAATCCTAATGTGGTATCAACGCAGGCGTTGAACTGTCTAAAATCGTGAAATTAATTGTGCCCATACACTGAACAAATATTCTTCACTAATAACTATGTACATTAAATAGAGTTTGGGTATATATAAATCAGACATAAGTACTTAATCTACGATATTGATACTTTCAAGATCAATATCTTGCACGAGGTTTCTTTCGTAGGTTATCTTCCCTAACAAATCATTGAAATAACTAAAACTTAATTCGGCATCTTTAATTGTTTTCTCTAATTTTTCTTTTTCTATGGATCTCTTGTCTATGCTGGTTTGGAAATTGTTCATAACTTGCCTTGCAGGATAATTCAAGACTTGACGACATTCTTTTGATACTCTAGTAGCATTTATGTGGGCATAATCTAAGTCTGCAACTTGTTTCTTCAATTTTCTTGCTTGTTTTCTTGGGTAGGCATTAGGAATGTCACTTATCAAATAAAATGCAGTGAATCCACCTACAATTAAGATAACAGGTGCAGCCAATTTCTTGACCATCGATGGCGTTATCAAATGTGATACCGAGTATAATCTTTGAATAACAGCACCAGTAGTAAGAACTTTTCCTGACAAGTATAAAGTATGTAAGGAAAATTGACTGGGAACGCTTTCCTTAAGTGACATCATGGATGAAGAAATGTTCGTCACAATTGACGTCGGGTTATATTGAGCCATGTGTGCTGAAGTACCCGATACCATTTCTTTTGGAAAACCTAACCATATTAAGCACGATTCAATTGAAGGGTCAAAGAAATCACTGAATTCAATCAGATCGTCTAATTGACGGTTAACTGCATCTTTCTTTCTAGTAAACATCAAGTCGGCATTAAATACTTTATCGTTCAAGAATTCCTCTCCCAAAGTATTTTGACCAAACTTAATAACTTCATCAACTTTTTCCTTAGTTAATCCTTTGGCATGGAATTCGGCATTGGAAACCGAGGCTAAAATAGAGTCTATCATTAAAGTGTTGGTTTCCTTGGCGTATTCGTACAAAAGTTGTAACCCTGGGAATGCCACTAATCGTTTGTCACCTAATTTGTTTACTTGTTGCATTATTTCATTTCTGGTGTTATCATAAACATCAGAGCAGACATTTTCAACTAAGTTATTAATGGAATCACCGATTTTTGCACTTTTAGATAATATTTCATCGTATTTGGGGGTAACGTTGTTATGCAATTCCTTGATTTTATCTTCCTTTTCCTGAGCATAAACTTTTTCATTCAATCTAGATAATGTTTCCAAGTCGTGTAAAATATTTAACAAGTAGTCCTTGGCTGGTAATAATTTGGAAATGGCTCTCTTCTCCAATATAAATTTTCTCAATGAAGCTTCCAAAAGATCAAAATCAGGATTGTTGTTATTGTTATTGTCATTATCATCAGGGTCGTCTCCGTCGCCAGGATCACCGCCATCAAATATCTCTGACGAGCTGACGAAATGTACGAATTCTTTAGCGTTTTTGTAGGTATCTGGAGACAAACTTTTGATTTGGTCGAGGATCCGGTTTTTACACTTTTCTTTGTCCTTGATATTATCAAATCTATTCACAACGATGAAAACATATCTCTTTTCAGCTGCAGCTGCAGCAATAAATTCTTTTGCTGATAAAGTAAAATGATTTTCCGAACTGACGACAAACACTACTAAATCGATTTCTTCCTGTCTCGAGAAAACTTGGGTAGTTTGGTATGAGTCCATATTAAGACCAGGGGCATCGATTAATTTGATATCAATAACACCGTTATTCAATAAGCTTTCCTCCAAGGACCGATGATCTAACACATAAACCTTCAAGAGTCTATATTTATCACATTCATACACCAAATCTTCGAGTTTGTTTAAGGGATGGATTTCGTAAGTGGATTCATCACGAATGTTGTATTCCTTTTCAATTGGAACTGCATGCACTTCTTCGATCGAGTTGTTTTCTCTGGATGCATCGATCACTTCACAGAATACAGAAGTACAA
This sequence comes from Suzukiozyma fluviatilis, assembly GCA_030560825.1. NCBI lineage: Eukaryota > Fungi > Ascomycota > Pichiomycetes > Serinales > Debaryomycetaceae > Suzukiozyma > Suzukiozyma fluviatilis. The sequence continues at coordinate 8,183 of JAKTVZ010000020.1, read as the reverse complement.
GGTTGTTGGTCTTCTGGCAACACTTTTCTCCTCAACAAAGCATTACAAAAGGTCGATTTACCCGAGTTTAAATCTCCGGTAACAAACACTTTGGATGACGTATCGTCGACTCTGTCCTTCAAGTTCAACAAATATTTCACCTGCTGACGAATTTTCTTAGCTAATAATGATGCAATTGATTTCTTATCAAGAGAAGCACCAATGTTTTCTCCCAGATGTCCCGCTTTGATGCGGATATTCAAAATCTTGAATTCTGGCAAGCCATTGCTTGCATCGTCTTCATCGGTATCGTCTTCGGGTCCAATTTTGGCCTTCGCTATGGATTTGATCAGCTGTTTATTCTTCAATAACGCAAGATGGGCTCTTGCGGAATTCAACACGGTGTTGTCCTCGGAATCAATAGGGAAGAAGATGGGTCTGGAACTGTTTTCATTACATAATTCATACAATAACTCGATGGTTTGTCCTATTGATCTGTCAAGACAGATCTTATACTCATTGTACTGCAATTGTTGCAAGGATGCGTTCATGGATTTGCGTCGCTTAAGCAACCCACTTGCACTACTCTCGCCTACGTTACCGTCCACTAAAGTAGACGAATCTTGAGCAAACTTTCCTTCATCAGGAATATACATCACAGTCAGAGGCAAATTTGTGGCACCGGAACGAGAATCATCTACCACGGTGGTAGATTCATCGTCGCTGTCCAAAGCCAACTCATCTGTGTGCTTCAACTCAACAAAGTCACGATAACTCATGTCGACATTCACTACTGCAAGATAAACAAATCATCCTTGCTATTGTGCCACTATGAGATTTTAATGGTAAAAAAATGTCACGTGAATATCTTGAAAAACAGCTACTTTTGTAAATACTAGGAAAGAGCAGCTAGGCTGTTGAAATAGATGGGTTGTAGAAATACGGTAGTATATGACTGGGGTCTAGGTCGTGTGTTAGCTTTGTGAGTTTTCCGAGAAAATTGCTTCTTTTGTTCGTGTTTGTTGTGGTTTACGGTTCTGCGTTGGAATAATACCTGGACCAACGCTCAAAAGGTGATCTTAGGGAATCTCCGACAAAAGAGGGTATCGTAATGGGTTAATAAGGCATAAGACTTGATTGAACGTGTTTTTCCCCCTCCAATACTGGCTTCCCATGTGTCTCTACCACTAATCAATAGCAGTGTCAATTTATCATTATGTGCAAATACCTCCGGGAAACTGCCACAGACCCACTCTAACCAGTACAATCGCGCCCAACAATTGCTGTCGCCGTCTCAGCTTACTCTCACCGCAATTACTATGACCTCGACTGGTGGTTTCAGAGTGAAAAGTTACCCCGGAATCGCTGCGGTTTCGGTGCAGGACGATGAGCATTGCTTAAATAGTCCGGAAATTCACGAACCTAAAGATTAGCAATTAACTATGGTGTTACAAACATTTGATGTCAAGAACCACGGTGATGTGATAGCCAAACCGTTAACTCCAGAGAATTTCGCTCCTTACGGCGGTGTTATTAGTGCAGATCACCAGATTTCTGGCGATATCGAGTCAGCTAACTACGGTACTGCGATAAAGATCCATGATGTAACTCCAGCTACAAACAACTATGGAGAATCTTCTGGTGGGAAACCGTCCCGTGCCAACTGGAGCATCTTCCGTTGTTCTGCTCCGAAGCATCTTATCCAACAGAACGGCAAAGTGTGCAACTATACTTGCAAAGTCCTCGAAAGACACCCATTTACTACCCAGACATTCGTACCTATGGGACAAGAAGCCGCTAAAACCTCTTATATGGTAATTGTAGCCGCAACCGACGCTACGTCGGAGCAGAAATTGCCCGACCCAGCTTCGCTCAAGGCTTTCATTGTGAAGGGGAATCAGGCTGTAACTTATGGTGCTGGCACTTGGCATGCTCCCATGGTGGTGGTTGATGAAGAGATTCCTTATATTGATTTCGCAGTGTTTCAGTTTGAAAATGGCGTGGCCAATGACGATTGTCAGGAATGTTATTTTGAACCAGGGTATTCCGTTAATTATAATTCTTTAACTGATAAAAGTTAGTGTATTATATATAATTGAGTTATATATAATCTATAATTTCATTGATCATATTTTTAGCATAGGCTTCCTTCTGTTTATCGTCTAAATTTTCCATATTTTTCTTTGCAAATTGTAATCGTTCGAAGATATCCGACAAGTTCATTTGAACATTCTCTTTCACTTTTGTTCTGGTATTAAACGTAGGGATGGACTTACCATCGGGTTGTATTCCTGGGAATTCGTCTTCGTCGTCTTCTTCGGCAAATATATCCTCAGCTCGAAGTTTGTCGTCTTGACCGAGAGTTTCATGGTTATCAAGCAATCCTTCTGTCATTTGCTCAGCCTTATCCATCTTGTTTTTCTCGTAATCTTTCGATCTAACGTCTATATCTTTCCAGTCGTGACTGTGAAACACTTCTAGCAATCTCTGACTGCCCAATTTTTCATTAAACTCATTAACACCCAGTGAATCGAAGTTGATAAACTCCATACCATTCAATGCAACCGCATCATCAATGTCCGTAATTAAACCCTCATCTTTTCCCATTCCCCCAAAGCCTACTACTGTTAAAAAACCTTCCCAATCATCATCAATCGATTCTCGGATCTCATCCAAGATTTCCAATGCCTTTTCTACGTAATCCAACGTATCCTGGTTCAAATCTATGCAAAACACTATACCATCTAAAACCTCCCGCAATTCACGACATTCTTCCCCAGAAAACTCCTCGAACCATAGCTTCAATCCTTCAAGCTTCTCTGCTTTACTCACCTCAGTTTCATGACAATTCTCCGGGAATTCATCTAGTAATAGGTTTACATCTACATCGTAATATTTCGATTTTAACTTTATATTAGCAACTTGTCCTTTAACCGATTGATTCATCTCAAATTCGGCCGGCAAGTCAAACAACTGTGCCACGTCCTTTTGGCCCCCTCTAGGGGTCCCTAACACCAAAACATGGTTTGTTCCTATCATGCCCATTTTTTTGCCGTAAAATAAAATGAATCGCACTAGGAAAAGTTGCGAAATATATTACTATATAAACAGACTTTTTCTAACCAATCGCTAGAATGGCACCTTCTGTAGCGAAAGATGAGGTGATACAGGGAAAAGATGGTGGTATCGCCCTGAGTATTCAGCTAGAGAATTTGCTCTTGCGCGAGGACGATATTTATCAGACTAGTACCAATTCGGAAGAGTTCTTAGATAACGTAGCACCTATTATCAAAGATTCCATCAAACGAAACGGCTTGGGTGAGTTAATAACAAAGTTAAATGATGTGGTTAAGAGCAAAGACAGGGAATTGAATGAATTATCTTTGAATTCGACCGACGAAATCAATACTTGTATCGATACCATTGATGGCATTCATGTTGAATCAATCGAATTAGGTAATAATTTATCCACAGTTAGTAAGAGTTTGAGTGATTCTGTGAACCAGTTGGTCAATCGGAAGAAGAGTTTGATCAAAAGTAAGCAAGTTACGGCCAAAATTAATGAAACTTCGGTGGTGTTGACTTTATGTGTTCAGGTTTTGGAAATCACTAATAAGATCCATGAATTGATCAAACAACACAAGTATTTCAGTGGGTTGAAACTAATTGACGAATTGACCAATACCCATTTACCCAAAGTGGAAAACTTCAGTTTTGCTTTGAAAATATACGACTCGATTCCCCATTTAACGAAAATGATCAAGGATGAGTCTTTCGACAATATCGTCAACTGGTTGTCGCTAAATGCTGAGAGAAAGTTGGTCAACATTGGTGAGTCGCTTTACAGCAACTTACAACGATTACAAGAAAACTGGGAGGCTGTCAAACGTAAAAATCATAGTTTTTTGCCATATAAATTGAATTCTCCCATTGAAGTGTCCTTAAGAGACCCCCTGTTGAATTTCAATGCATTTGCAGATGCGTCTTTGGAAATGAATTTAAATACCGTCTTTGATGGGATTTTGGTTTATCAAACGTTAAATGAACAAGAACTATTAAGTTCTCTTTATCATAAAGAATGGATGAAAAAATACAATAAGATCATCTATCCAATCACTTCTGCCACAGCGGAGAGAAATGCTCATTTTGCTAACCTTGGAGCATTGGATGAATATTTACAGCGTATTACGTCTTTCTTTGTTTTAGATAAACAAATTAATATTGCGACCAAATTTCAATTACGTTCAAATTCCAATTCCAATGATTTATGGAATTCCTATGTTGCCAAATTGAAACCGGTGTTGATTAATTATCTTAAAACTCATGATATGAATGATTTAGAAGAATTGGGAGCATTCAAAGATTTAATAGGTGATTTCCTTCAAATCATGGAAATGAGTAACTATAGAATCTTGGAATTATATGAAATCTTGATGATAATATTTAAAGACTATTTTGCTCCACAAATTATTCAAAATTTCCGATTGGAGTTTTTGGATTCTATTCATACTGATCATTATATGCCATTGACAGTTGATTCTCAAGGTGATTACGAGAACATTATGCATATCTGTTGGTATAAGTCGGATGCATCGTTTGCACCACAAAATGTTAAATCTATGCCAATTACATTTCCCTTTAGTGAAGATTACGTTCATTTCTGTTTAGGAATACGATCATTATTGGAAGATGTGTTACAATTCATTGGGCAACATTATAGTTACGAACTAAATGAAATAAAGAGTACAATTGTAAATGATATCATTGAAAAAGTGCTTGGAGAACAACCTGGAGTTGGTATAAGTCATGATATAAGAGAATTTATTTCTAATAATTCAACAAAAGAAGTTGTTGCTCAAAGTTATACAAATCTTGAGTATTACTTATACAGTCTTTACGAGTTGGGTAAGTTGATTAATAGAAGATTGAGACAACAAACTGGAATTGGAATACATAATATCGATGCAAATGATACTTTTACTTTAACTGCAGTTAGCCATTTCAGTGATTTGAGAAAGTTCTCTGAAGAAGAAATTTTCCATATGGTTGATACCAAGATTAATGAGTTATTAGAATTTCTTGAATATGAAGATGTTTGGTTACCAAGCGAACAAAACGCTGAAGCCAATTATTTCATTAAAGATTTTGCATTATTTTTAGATAACTTATTTACTAAAATCTTTTCAAACTTACCACTTGCAATTCGAACATTAGGATTATTCAGAACATTTGATAGAGTATCTGAACACTTCCTATATATTTTAAAATCTGCTGGTAAGTATAATAAGATTGGAATACAGAATTTTGATATCGATGTTAAATACATTGAAGAATCAATGAAAGCATTATATTTGGTGAATCAAACTAATGATGAAGGTGGAAATAATGCTTTAGAATCTACGTTTACCGAATTAAGGCAAAGTATTAATTTGTTATTATTGGATGACTTTGATGAGTTCAATAGTAATGGAGGCTTTAGAATGAGGTATTTTGATAGAGTAAAGTATGAGGATGGTACGAAGTTGATTTCCAAGTTGCAAGTAGGAGATATTGACGATGAATCTGTTAGTGAAGAATTAGACGATTCGCAATCTATTTTAGAGACTTCAGCCAGTGCTAAATTTGCAAAGTTCAGTAGCAGGTTTAAACAATTATAAGACCTAGGTCTGCACCTTTTGGCAAGAAGGTTCTAATTATTTTCAAATCATACGTCAAACTACAGAAATGTAGCAAATATAACGGACCGAATATACACTGTACAATGAATTATATTATTAGAATGATAGTACCACTAAGTAGTAACAATATATACAATTGGGCTCCAAGCCCATCAATTTACTTATGATTACAGTATACCTTATCGTTAGTGGCCAAAATAGCTTATAGTCATTTATGGACAGATGACTATTTGTGACCAGGTCGAAGCCTGGATCTTCAAAACCACATCATAAGGCAATATGGGCTCAGAATAGGTCAAACAACCTCAAGGGACCACTTGTGAGCCGATACAAACAACTCTGTCTACTTTTGATAATCATTTAGTTAGTTTTCCGAAGTAGTCTCACAAATAACCATAAAAATAGACACCTTGAAACCCCGAAAACTCCAGGACTTCTCATTTTCCATTTATTAAACTGTTTATGACGATTGTAGACGATAACGATCCTTCTAGGGCCATGGATTGGGAAAAGATCTAGGTTAAAAGGCAAGGGTACTACCATTTCCACCATGGTTTCTTGCTAGATTGCATCTCCAAACTCTTTTCGTGCACCAAATCTTGGATAGACTGTTCCAATTGCCTAGACTGTTCGATCATCTGTTGTTCCAACTCATCGTGTTCTAACTTGTACCATACTGTATTAAGAAAGATATAGGTAGAAGATGCAATGAGAAAACAGTGATAAAGTGGGTATTTAAATTGGCCCAACGTAGGTTTGACAGCGATATTGCTCTGTTCAGGGAATCTTTTGCTCGAGTACCTCCGTACAATAGGCGTTAACCGCAGTATATTCATGGTTGTTTAAAGGTGCAAACCCCGTTTTAGCTAAGTTAATTTTTCACTAGAAAAATCAAAATCTCACGCTATGAAAAATCGTGTTAATTTTTCATTGCACTTATCTTTCAGTAATTAAAACAAATGTTGGGAATAGTTGGAATATCTAGGCTTGCTAAGTTGAATTTCAGCAGCATAATGAAAAAAAATGCCAGAAAGTTCCATTTCCGGTCGGTTTTGTTGCAGGATTTAAGACTCGAAAGAGCTAAGCAAGATATCATTAATGTCCAAAGAGCAAGAAACCAACAATATCGAAATAGAACTGCTACTTACTACGCGGCTGCGTTTGGAGTTACGTTTTTGGCCCTTAGTTTCACCGCCGTGCCCTTGTATAGAGCCATTTGTAAAAGAACTGGTTGGGGTGGGATTCCCATCACTGATTCCACCAGGTTTACTCCAGATAAGTTGATCCCTGTGGACACGAATAAAAGAATAAAGATTCAATTTACCTGTCAGTCGTCTGGAGTATTGCCATGGAAGTTTACCCCTTTGCAAAGAGAAGTTTATGTGGTTCCTGGTGAGACGGCCTTAGCATTTTATAGAGCCAAAAATATGAGTGATGAAGATATCATAGGAATGGCTACATATTCTGTTTCTCCCGACCATGTGGCTCCGTATTTCAACAAGATTCAATGTTTCTGTTTTGAAGAGCAACGGTTAGCAGCTGGAGAAGAAGTCGATATGCCAGTGTTCTTTTTCATTGATCCTGATTTTGCTAAGGATCCACAAATGAGAAACGTTGATGATGTGGTGTTACATTACTCTTTCTTTAGGGCTGCTTACACTGATGGGGAATTGGCCGCTGTGCCTGTGGCTAATTTCGATATGAAAGCTACCGTAGCTTAGGTTAGCAATGTTAATAGACCGATTTTCTTGTATATATGGTTACAGATATGATTTAGATATAAATAAAAGCAATAATGACCCATTGAATGGTTTTGAACGTTAAAAGGCTGTAACTGAATGGAGTAGAGAACTCAAGAGACTGGCTAACAAGTAAGCTCTTACTGTTTGAAAGTAAGTATTTGCATTTGCAGCCAAAGGAAAAGTAAAATGTATCAATTATTCATAAGCTACTTTCATCTATTAGACAAGAAGCTGAAGAATGTTATTGTTTGTTAAAGTAAGGTGGACGGTATGAAAATAACAAGAATACTATAATAAATATACATGCAATTATGGATATGTTCTTATTTTTCATTTTGTGTGATAAAATTACAAAAGTAGTATATTCCATAAAATTGTAAATAAAGCATCCGAATATAATCATCTTCTCAAGAAAAATTCAAGATTTCGTTACAATTATAACCAAAAAAGATAGTTTCGCTATAAATCAACAATTATTTGGTATCACGACCATCACTCTATTCACTAGGTAGCTCTTGGTGCTGGAAAGAATAGTCACATAATAATCACCAACTATACCTCTAATAATCTCAGAAAAGACAGATTTGAAAACTAACAATATATTTTGTCTCAACAGAACCAATGAACCTTACCAAAAAGAATAATACGGAAGATAACAGATACTCAAATAATCTATTCCTTACAGCTATTAGTCATGTTAAACTGCGGGTATTTAATTTCAACAAATAAGCCTGCGTAGCGTAATGGTTAACGCGTTTGACTTCTAATCAAAAGATTCCGGGTT